>CM074732.1:210427888-210592888 GCA_037367245.1 Phrynocephalus guinanensis | reverse complement strand
GTTGAGTCATGGCAACTGGAGAAGATGTCCAGTTGCCATGACTCAACTTCCAGATCAACTCACCTGGATGACTGAGAGTCTTCACAGACAGACACCAGCTAATATTAAATGTCAACAAAGTTACAACTAAATTTAAGATACTCCCCCCACATCCATCCCTCATGGATCAATAACAGAAACAATCCTTACTGGAAAAAGACTGAATTGCTTGTATAATGAAATACTATAGCCAGTGAAAGGGTAGTTGTTTAGACCACTCTTCCTGGTGATTATTCCGGATTCCTCCCCTCTTGTCCTTCCTCTTTTAACAATATGAAAGAGAAAACTGATTTTTCAGAACCACTTTTTACAATGGATGCTGCTGTTACAAAGGATGCTTTGTTAGTTCTTAAGAAAGAAATGTTAAGCAGTAAGTATTTCCCCTCCCCCGGCCTTGAGATTTATTTATTAATTAGACGAGGCTCCCGATGCACTTACTGGTAGATGGTGGGGAGAGCTGTGATGATAAACCGCCCACTGAGCCCTACAGGAAAAGATCCAGAAAGCAAGTCATGGTTGGAGTTCTGTCACAGACCAATCTGTTTCAATGCTGCCTACCTTGAACCTGCCTCCTCTCTCCAGACCTTTGAGGTCTCCCCCCCCCACGACACACACACACACACGACGCCGCACATGTTTTGGGTCTCCCTCGTGGAACTCCCTCTTAAGACGCCAGGCAGACGCAGCACAAGCCAAGCAGGAAGCCCCACATACACACCCGAGCATTACGAAGAATTCGTCTTATGGGGCATTCGCCTTGTTTGGTACCACTGTATATTTAAAAACACAAGTGAGCTACTTAAAACATTTTAAGGGAAGTGTTTTAAGTATAATTTCTACCTTGGAATTTGTTTTTGAGTCGAACATACAATTGTCATTACGTGTGCGTATTCTTCCTCTTAATCAAGGGCTACTGGGATATTAGCACCGCACCCTAATCCCTCCCCCACCCCGCCCTCAGTTCAGTATCAGATACAGGCACAACCAACCCACACGTGGTCAAACTGACCATGCCCCGTCTCCAGTCTCTCTTCAATGTCTTTGTGCTTGAAACTAATTGTCGTGAATCAAGAGATCTGCGATTTACTTCAGCGCTATTCAGAGAATCACAGAATAGGGAATCGGAAAGAGGTGTACAGGGCCATCCGGTCCAACCCTTCACTCCATGCAGGAATACAAATCAGAGGATAATACAAACCGAAGGATAATTTGTCGACTGTTAACATGCAGTGCAGTGTTCCTAGTGACAAACTGATTTCCTTCCTTCCATCTGTAGCTTCCTGATAACAAGCCACACCAAAGATCCTCAGCTTTCACTGTTTGTCCACAACTACTGGCAAAGTCACTTGGCTCACACGGGACACCCAACCAGGTAGACACGGAGGCTTTACAGTCCAGATAAAAGTTCCAAGATGCTTTTTCTCCTGTGATTACCCCCTCAGTTGAAAATCTCCAGGGAAACTGAGAAATCCGCTATCTTCTCAGAAGAGACCAGAAACGTACTGCACCCACTCTGTTTAACAACCCTAAGCATCACCACAGCCATCCATGGGGTGACCCACAGTGACATCTAGCCTGACACAAGCGATCCAGGTCAGAACCTAGCCGCCTTTCCTTCGTATTGGAACCCAAACGTGGCAGTGGTCGCCAAGCCTTTGGCCATTGCCATTTGCCATCAACCAGCAGAGCAGCAGCAGCAGCAGCAGCAGCAGCTCCTACCTGGCTGTTCGGTCACATCCACCTTGGCTATGTTGATTTCAAGGTCGTCCTCCCATTCAGCAAAGCTTTCCCATTCTGGCTGCAGGTTCTGGCAGGCAGGGCACCAAGGAGCATAGCTGGGAAAACAGAAGGATTGGTCAGCAACCCTTATTCTGGGGCAAAGGTCACCCAGGTTTTCAGGCAACCTCAGGTCACCCCTCCGACAGCGTAGTGAGAATTTTGCAGTCTTCTTTAGGGACAACAGCTATGTAAGCAACAGTTCCATGGGTGGGGTAAAAAATAATAAATAAATAAATAAGGACCTCACAATGTCATGGAACAATGAAATCAGCTGGAAGGAGCCACACTGTCTTGCTCAAAACTGCTTCTTAGTTTTGCAGTGGAGGGGAAGTAATGCTGCTTCCTTTTTTTTTTCATAGAGAGAAAAGTTAGACTTTTTTTCCACCTTGATGTCGCAGAAAAAGGAGTGGGGGAAAGGGAGGGAAGAAGAAAAAATATGGTGGGCATTTCAGGACCAAGAGATTGGTTTGTGTCTGAGCTTTTGTGGGCTGTGCTTTTTTGGCTTTTTTTCTGGGCGGGGAGGCCTGATCCGGTGGTGGCTTTGGATTCTTTGTCCTGCCTCACTGGACGGTGAGAAAGGGCCAGGATAGCCTGGGGCAACCTTAAGGGTGGCCTGCCTGGCAAGGTTGTTGTGTGTGTGTGTGCGTGTGTGGGGGGTGTGTGTGGAGAGGAAACAGGGAAGAGGGGACTCATAGAGGCTGCCTCCGACTTCCAGGGTGCGCTTTGTGCAAAGGGGGCACTGCTATGGGGCTCCCCTACCGACTCAGGGGTCAAGAACAGAGGCTGGGCTGGGAAGAGGAGGGCCCGAAACCCTCCTGACCCTGGACCCCTCGCTTGACCCCCCACCCCCCAAACCCCCTGTGCGTGTGTGCCTAAAGGCAATGGGAAGGCCGGGCTCGTTTTTAAACTCCTCCTCCTCCTCCTCCTCCTTGGAGCAGGGCTGGGGCGTGCGTGGGGGGAGGGGGAGGGGGGTGCTCCTGGGCGCGTACAGAGTGCCTCCTTCCCGCCCTCCCTCTTCCCACCTTCCTCTCCACTCCCCCAGAAGCGGAAGGTGCCTCCGTCTCCTCCCCCTCCCCACTCTTTGCTAACTGGGGTGTGTGTGTGTGTGTGTGTGTGTGTGCGTGTGTGGGGGGGGCGTGGGGCCCCCCAGGGGGTCCGGGAGGGTGGGTGGTGGCTGGGGGTTAGGGTTCCTTTGATCCTTGGTCCCATGGGGGGGGGGGGGGGGGTGGGGGGAAGGATGCGGGAGGCCCAGAAGCAAAGGGAAAGGCACGGCCGGCGGCGGGCAGGGAGGGGGGGGGGACACCGCCAACCGGGGAAGGGGAGGGCGGACATTTTGGGAAGGAAGGAAGGAAGGAAGGAAGGGGGGAAGGGGGGAGAAATACCCCTCCCCCCCTCCCCCCCCAACCTCTCTGGGCTCTCCGCCGAAAGAGAGAGAGACTGAGAGACACACACACACACACACAGAGAGAGAGACACATAGAGAGAGAGAGACTCACAAGGCGACCATCCACTCCCCTTCCAGGAGCCTCCGCCATTCCCCGTCGCTCAGCGCCTTCACCGGCCTCCCGACGCGCCCCGCCCCCGCGGGAACCACCGCCCCCGCCAACAACAGCAGCAGCACCAGGAAGAGGAAGAAGAAGAAGAAGGAGAAGGGCGCCCGGGCCCGGCAGGGAAGACACGACGACGACGAGGAGGAAGAAGAAGAAGAGGAGGCCGCCGGGCCGCCATCATCCCGACCACCGCCACCGCCGCCGGCCGCCGCCATCTTGGCCTGCCTCGCGCCTCAGGGCCAGGCGCCACTGCGCAGGCGCCGGGAAAGGAGAGGGCGCGCGAGCACCCCCCCCCACACCCGCACGCGCATGCGCACCCGCTTCCGCCGTTCCCCCCGCCGACTCCCCCACCGCCGCCCGCCCGCCCGCCCGCTGGGTCGCCTGCCCCTTCCAGCAAAAAGGGGCGGGGCGGGGCGGGGCGGGGCGCGCGGAGGGGGAAGGGGGGGGATAAAAGGCGATTGGAGGAGAAGCAGGAGGAGGAGGAGCTTTCTCCCGCCCGCCCCCCCACTTGCTACTAGCCAATGGGGGCGCCGGGGCGCCTCGCCCCCACCCTTTCCCCTCCCCCCCACGCGCCCCGGGTCCAAACTTTGGCCCTCCAGATGTTTTGGCCCACAACTCCCCGCAGGCCGTTGCCATTGGAAATGTGCACTCTTGGCATTCTGGGAGTTGTGGTCCAAAACATCAGGAGGGCCGAAGTTGGGACACGCCTGATTTAGAGGGAGAGAGATGGAGAGAGAGGGAGGGATGGAGGGATGGGGTGGGTGGATGAGGAGGACCGCAATGGCGGAGGGAGAGCCCCCATCCCTGTGTGTCATGTGAATGGCTTTTGTTTCCCCCCCCCTTTTTTTTAAAATTCAACAAGTCCACACTTTTTTAAATGCAAAAGAAAAATAAAACCCACACCCACACGAGGCTCTTGGGAGGAAGTGGAGACACTTGGGGGGGGGAGCCAGTGGGACCGGCGTCCTTCCTGGGAACTTATGGGGGGGGGCGGGGGGGGGGGGGGGAGCGAAATAAATTAAATTATGCTTATATGCTTAGATAGAAAGAAAAGGGCACGTTTCTCAATGACTAGATAGATAGGTAGGTAGATACACAGATGGATAGACAAGAAAGAAGGAATAGATAAATGGGTAGATAGATAAGGAAGGAATAAGACAGACAAGCCAAGAGATACACAGATAGGCCCGAGCATGGGAAAAACAAACGCTTGAGACTACAACCCCCAGAAGCGGGCAGTGCCTGCGCCAACTGAGGGCTTCTGGGAGCTGTGGTCCATAAAAAGTAACGTGCATGTGTGCGCTACCACCTCCTTTCAGCATGTCAGGCAAGAGCAGCAGCTTTGCCAAGAGTTTCTAACCAGGGCTCTGAGACCAGCTGGAGGCAGCGTTCCCTACCAGTCAGGAGACCGGGGACCCTGGGCAACCTGCAAGTCCCCCCCCCCCGTGCCATGCAAGGCTGTTGACCTCCTCTCTTAGGTCCAAAGCGTTCCTATTCCATGGCCGCCCAGTTCAGTCCCCTTAGCCTTTGCATGGATGCCCAGGAAGTAAGGTCCCATTTGCCATTCAGGAAAGGCAACCAGGCTCCTGGGATTAAAGAGCAGAGGGTCCGGCTCAGGCCCCCAGGGGGATTGGGGGGGGGTCCGTGGGAGACAGACCGGTCACCCTGGTGAAACCGTTCCTTGAACGTCTCCTAAGCTCCGGAGAACCTCTTTGGGTTGCCAGAGGAAGGGGAAGGAAGGGGGAAGAGGGGAAGGAACTCACGGGGTAAAAGGAATAACTGGCAAGTTGGCCCTTGGCGTTCCAAACGAAGCTGGGCAAAGAGAACTAGCTTTCCAACAACACAAAAGGCGACTCTACCCATGGGCATCACCAGGTGGACAATACCGGAATCAGACTGATTATGTTCTCTGCAGCCAAAGATGGAGGAGCTCTATACAGTCAGCAAAAACGAGACCTGGTGCTGACTGCGGCTCAGATCATCAGCTTATTTCAAAATTCAGACTTAAACTGAAGAAAGTAGGGAAGACCACTGGGCCAGTTAGGTACAATATAAGTCATATCCCTTATGAGTAGACAGCGGAAATGAAGAACAGATTTAAGGAACTAGATTTGGTGGACGGAGCGCCCGAAGAACTATGGGTGGATACCTTCAACATGGTCCAGGGGGCAGCAATGAAAACCATTCCAAAGAAAAGAGAATGCAAGAAAGCAAAGTGGCCATCCAACGAGGGCCTACAAATATAGCAGAGAACATACATGGCCGGCCTGCTCCTTCCTGTGCGGACACCTGTGGGCCACAGCAGGCAGCCGCCATCTTAAAGGAACTGGCAGGCGCCCACTTAGCACACTTATCAGCCTCTGCAGATGATCTGGAGGCCATGTCGCCATGCGCTTCACAGTGATTGCACCCTGCGAGGGAGGCCAGCGTGTCGCCTCCCTGCTCTCTTTCACAGCAGGCAGAGGCCTTTTGGTTTCAGACACACACACCCCAGACACACACACACATTTTGGCCGCTGAGGGGAGCCTAAGGGGAAACTCCAATGGGAGATGCCGCCTCCTTTACCACAAAATGCAAATTAAGTGGCTGCTGCTTTTAATAGGCTGACCTGCTTTTAAAACGTGATTAGCTGCATGTCTCAGCTACATTTGTCTTTGAACTATTTTTGTGGACCCTATTTTGTCTCTTTATTGGGACAAAACTATTTGGATAAAATGAATGAATTACAAAAAAACACCTGCCAAGGTCTAGAAAGAAAATCTGCTTGTCTGGGTCCCAAATGGTGATTGCCCGGCCCAGAGGGAGAACTTGCGGTTTCACAGCCATTCTAGTTAAACCCTTGAGGGGGGAAACAAGACCTTGATTGCCAGGTCCTGTAAAGGTCCTGCCCTTGGCAGCCCCTTCAGCCAGAAACCCCTTCTGTTGGGATTCCGTTCAGAACCTGGGAATGAATGGAGGATGTTAAAAGCCATTCCAGAATCAGAGGTCGTATGCAAGGCATCCGGGTGTGATTCCTGCAGTGTGCATGCAGATGCATCGATTCCCAACGCAGATGCCAGGCAGCCGGCTCGACTACTGGGCTGGCGGGCGGGCTGGCTAGAGAGCCCGGTGTGTTGAGAGTCCGATTCTTCCCTGGGTCTCTCTTGGAAGAGGAGCCCGCTTGGGCGTCCCAGGGAAGACGGCCCAAGAGGATTCCCTGGTGCCAGGACCAAGAAGGGCTAGTCAACACCTTCTGAGTATCTACACCTACCGAATCTTGACAAGGGTGGCCAGCGACTGGAACTGGTTTAATAGCCCCGTAACTCGACCAGAGCCACTGTATGTCGTCTCGCCCAGCGGATAATGGGATGTTCCCTCCACAGCTGGGGATCCAGAGAGTCTGGCTGAATAAAAACTCCACAAGGAGAAGGGCACCTTGTCCAAGAATGAACGCAGCGGTCACCACTGGAGTTCACTCCCTGGTGTATGATGCACCCCTGTTGCTTTAACCGAGGATGGAGCACAGAAGTGCGTTAGAAACAGAGAGCACAATTAACACAAGGGATGGACAAACCAACCCGGTAGGCGAGAGCAGGGCCAAAACGATCCCAACACAAGGAGGCAACCCAGCCAGCTCTTTTCTTTTCTGGACTTTATTTTAATAAACATTGCACATTCGAATGAAATGCTATCACAATGAAAACACAGCGTCATCACAAACCAAAAAAAAAAAAAAAAAAAGGGGGGGGGAGAAAAAGAAAAAGAAAGGCAGCTGCTGCTCAACTCGAAATGCCACTTGTGGGGTGGCTGGGCAGGCAGGAGGCGAACAGGGTGGGAAGCAACACACACAAAAGCCCTGCTGGCAGGTGTTTTTTTTTTAAAAAAAGGCAGAAGGCCGGCATCCAGCCCGACTAGTCACCGCTCACTCCCTCTTTCTACTTCCCAGTCTGGCTAGTCCGAAGTGGGTGAAAGATGGGGATACTTGGGACAGGGGAAGATCCCTCCTCCCAGAATGAGAGAGGCCAACATAAAAAACTGCTCTTTTTTTTGGTCTTCTGAAGGAGTCGATTTCCCAAACAGATCGCGATGACGTACACCCAGACCAGACCAGGCGGACAGGCCTGGCTAACCAGGGTCCCTCACTTGCTTCCCAAGCGGTGTGTTTAACCATCCTTTCCCGCAGGGCCCAAGGAGGTACGGGCGGACGGAATGAGGTGGAAGTGCTTCTCCTCGAGCACTCCAGCATCGCCTCAGGGATTCGTGAGGCATGGATGGAAGTGCCGAGGAAGACCTTGGCGAGGAGACACAATGGTTGTTAATCCGCGATAAGCTTATTGCAGCCCCCAGTTGTTAAGGCCAGCCTGCCCACCTTTCCGCTTGGACATTTCGGCAAAGAGTAAAAACAAAGCCCCCCCCCCAAAAAAAAACCAAGCAAGCACAGGGAGCGTCAGAGAAACAACAGTCTTTCCGAGTCAGACATTGACTTCAGGAATAAATCCCGCCACAATTGACTCAGTCTTGACTCACTAAGCTGTTTCCTAGCTTCATTAACTTTTAAAATGTTTACTGTCATTATTATCGGACACAGGCTGTCCACCTCCTAAGAACAAAACTTCCCTGCCAAGACACAGTGGGGTCTGAGCAGACCAAGGAGCATCTTTCATCGGCACCCGGGGCTCCCGAGTGCCAGGATGGGGGCAAAGGCGCTACTTTTAAGATGAACCGGGCCCTCTTCCATCAGGACGGGCCCAGCCCCCCTCCCTGGGTGACGTTAGGGAGCCACCTCCCCCGGGCCTCCCCCGGGACCGTGCTGGGGAGGGCGTTTGTATGGGAACTGCCGCCCCATCTGGTGGGCCAGAGAGGGACACACCGCTATGATCTGGTGTGGCAATCGAGGAGAACGGCCTTTCACCGCGGCCAGGCCTTGCTCATCCTTTCCTAACACCGACCCCCCCCTTGGCTCCAAGAACGTGTCCTGCCGGGGGGGCTCCCAAGGCCCTGGCAGCCCAGCCCACCACCAGGCAGGTTCTTTTAGGCCAGCAAGGAGCTCATCTCCTTTGCACCACTTTTTCTTTTTTGCTTCTGCATGGTTTAAACTTGGGCTCTCTTTCACCTCCTTGCTTCTTTCTCTCTTTCTCTCGTTTCCATTCTGGAAGTGGAGTGAACGCCTTCTTGCCTTCAGTCCACTCCAGGCTCAAATGCAGCTTGGACAGACACCAGCCCAGGTAACGACTTCAGCCAGCCTTTTCGCTAGCTGAAAGGAAACCGATGGCAAAACCAAAACAGGCAATAGCCTTTGACCATCTGCGTCCTTCACAGCTGTGAGGAGATTCCCTGGCAAACTTCAGGGGAAGGAATGGATGGGAATTCCCCAAGCGGACAAATCATGTACAGAAGAGGGCAAAGGCGGCACCAGGCTATTATTGCTGTGCGGTAAGAACCAAGAAGCCCCTTGGAAAACCCTCAACAGAGAGGGCTTGTGAGGTTGACCAGCCGCTCAGGACCTCCTGCGATGTTCATGTTGACACTTCTCACACTCCCATTAAGATTGAAGGAGAAGTGTTTGAATGGGGGGGGGGAATTCTGAGGATCGTCCAGAAACACAAACCCTGCAAACAAACTTCCAGAGGAGTTTTAGTGTGAGCGCTTGGCTTCTGGAAGAAGACGAACCTTGGCAGTGTTTCCACACGCCAGGAGCCTGCCCAGTGTCTCACCTTTTAGGTTCACAGAAGGGAAAAAAAACCCGGAGCCAGCAGGTGAAAAACAAACTCGGCACTCTGATGATTTTACCGTGTGTTTGTAAATATGTAAAAATGGGAGCAGGGAGAAGAACAGGGTGAATGGAGGCACAGAAAGGAAAAAAAAACCCTGTAAAAATAAAAATGAAAACAGAAAACAAGAGGGGGAGGAAGGGCGGCACCACAGTGAATTAAAACAAAGCTCTTGGTACAAAGCAGAACGGCACGCTGGTATAGAACCCAACTGATCCGTGGATCCTTAATTACAGCTACGGTTTCGACTAGAGATGCGAAGATTCATCATTTTGCAGATTATTACTACCAGAATTCTAGGAACTGTAACCCAAAACAAACAAGCCAAAGTCTGCACCCCTCTGGTTTTGGTCAGTGAGATGAAATAAGATTCACTGTCGATCTGTTTGCTTCACTCCTCCAGGTCATCACGATAACCTGCCGAGAGGAGCTTGAGGTTTCAGTTTGACCACGAAGAGGTTGGGAGCATCCGGACGTCATCCCGATAGCAGTCCAGGGCAGCTTCCAGGAGCAAAGCCCCCTCTGAGAGACATGGTGTGCCTAGGCTGCAAGTCAACATAGGAAGGCCTTCCTATTTCCTCCTTCAATACCCTAAAGAAAAAAAAGAAAGGCGGGGGAGGAGCCCAACCCGCCAGCCCTTTGGTAGCAGGGAAAACAGCCACCATCCAATGTTGCCTACTGGTTCCTGTTTACAAAACAAGAGCTGTCTATAAGAGAGAGATATGAGCTCTCTTCAATGCCCGTTAAGGAGCTGCACAAGTTCTATTTCTCTAAATGAGCTAACCTAAGCCAAATTATCAGCACTCCACGTGCTGCGTGTTTCTCACCCACAAGGATGGGTGGGGAAAGGAGAAGCAAGGAGGCTACCACTGGCACCTGGCACCTTTTTTTTTCAACTGGGTACACATTGGCCACCCTGCAAGGCCCACCACCGGTGATTGCTTCCGTCCAAACCTGTGTGTGCTGAGCAATCGCGGATCTTCCCTCGGACGGGAGCCCCTCTGGATTGTCAGGGGACTCCGTGTGCTGAGAAAGGACAAGCTTCTTTTCCATTCAGCAATCTTATCTTTGGGCCCCGTGTGAAAGCTGGGATGCGCTGAAGACTTGGTTCTACCTTCTTTTACAATCAATCGCACACAGGCCAGTGGATTCAGAGGTGCACCGGGAGTTCTTGCAGAGGATGCTTGCAATCTTGGTGAACCATTTACACAACTGCTGACAAGCTTCCGATGTCTCCTTTCAGAAAATCCAAGAGGCCTGGGAGCGTTGGCTGACTAACGTTCTCGCTCTCGCTCTCCACCCCCCTTTTCTCTGGGTTTCACAGATCTTCCCATCCGGATAAGGACAAAGGTGAAACAGTCACATTTCTGACATGCAGCCGGCTGGCCCAGACGGTACAAGCTTTGAAAAGGCATTAAAAAGCTGGCCAACTTAGGAGAGACACCTCTTCTTCTAATCCTCACATCCGAAGCCGGTTAAACAAAAACAGGGGTATGAGTGGGTGGGTTGCAATTGCAGGCAAAGAGACAATGGGGGTCTGTTATTTGCAAACCTTGAGTAACGGGGGGAGAAGGAGAAGGGAATGCAGCCCTTTGGTGAACTGTTCGTAAAAAAAAAAAAACCACGGTGAAGCCATGATGCTTTTTCCCCAAGGCCAAGACGGAGCCAGGCAGCTACCAAGGAAGTCTCTTTGTGCGGCATGCTGCAAGCCCCCCACCCCCACCCCCCCCAAAATAGCTCTCCAGCAAGGTGACCTACATCAAGCAGAGGAGAAAGAGATGAAAGAGGGCCAACCTACTAGGTCGGGGGGGGGGTGTTTCTACACCTACATCAAGCCAGGCCTCAACGCTGCTTCTGTTGAGATCCCAAGTTGTGAGCCCATGATGGATCCTCCTCGTTAAAACAGCTGGTCTCTCTCTCTCTCTCTCTCTCTCTCTCTCTCTCTCTCTCTCTCTCTCTCTCCGGATGCCTCCTCTCCGGCCAACAGCATTCGGAAGCAGTTGGGTTCTTCCGCTTGCATTACTAGACCCCCCCCCGCCCCGCCGCCCCTCGCTCCGCGGGCCTTCTTTCTCCCAACAGAAGAATCACAGCAGCTGGTCTCCGTGGTGTGGGCGGGTGGGAGCCGGGTTAGGGTTGAGTCCTCGGGGGTCCTCCCTCAAAGGGCAGTCAAGCCGAAATTGCAGCGGCAGTACATCATCCCGGCCGTGTCTGTCCAGGTGTCAGAGATGGGGTCGTACTTCTGGACCGTGTTCAGGTAAGAGGATCCCGAGTGCCCGCCCACGACGTAAAGGTCGGTGTCCACGACCGCAGCGCCAACACCTGCCGGGGTAGGTAGCAAGGAGGAAGAGGAGCAGAAGAGACAGGTTGAACAGGAGGATACAACAACGCTCTTCACAAAACAACAAGAAGGCAGAAAAGAGAGAGAGACAGAGAGAGAGAGAGAGAGAGAGAGAGAGAGAGGACAAGAGAGACAAAGCTTGTTTTCAACCCAGACTCTGAACGAACAACCCCGTGGAGACTCTGGCCCAATTCCGACAGAGGCACCTACGTTAAAAATAAGCCGCCTTCCAGGGCAACTCCTCCTGAGGCGCCCGGCTTTGAAAGGCTTAATAATCCCTTTGGGAGAAGGAGTGAAATAAGCCAGCCGAAGGTTGTTGGCCGAAAGTAACTTTCAAAATCCTTCCTACCTGTTCTGGGTTCCTTCATCGGCCGGCAAACCGTCCACTGGTTTTGGTGGGGGTCGTAGCGTTCTATACTGGACAAGTGGGAAACGCCGTTGTGGCCCCCGACCACAAAAATGAAGCCCAGCATGACCCCCACGCCAAAGTTGGTCCTTTTTTCAGCCATCGGGGCGACCGTCTCCCAGGAGTCCTTGCTCGGATCGTATCGCTCCACACTGCAGAAGGCGGGAAAACAAGAGGGGTCGACAACAGCAGGTTTGCAAAAGAGGAGGCCCTCCAGAGGCTCCTTCAAAAGCCAAACCCGCAAGGGACTCCCCGGTCAAGGAAGCAAAAACAAACTTTTGAGGGAAAACAACAGGAAGCATTGACCCCCGAGATGCTCTGGTGGCACACAAATAAAGACTCTTATGCATGAAAAGGATCGCCTGGATCAAGGTGGAACAAACTGCTGACCGAGATCAGGCAGTTGGACTCGCTGCCGGCTTTTAGAAGGGCACTGAAGACCTTGCTCTTTAGGGAATGTTTTGGGTAGTCTTCGGGGTTCCAGTGACCTGTTTTTAGCTCTTCTGTCTACTGATTCTCGACTTCTCCTGCCAGTGTTTGTTTCTGTAGTTTGGCTGCTGACGCAGCTTGCATATGCCTACATATTACAGCGGGTGCAGAGTGCGGCAGCCAGGCTGGTGGTGGGTGCTCGTAGATACGAGCACATCACCCCAGTCCTGGCTCGCTTACGCTGGCTCCCCGTTGTCCTCCGGATCAGGTTCAAGGTCCTGGTTTTATTTTCAAAGCCCTCCACGGCCTGGGACCAGAGTATCTGGCGGAGCATCTCTCTCAGAGATCAACTGGGACCAGTCCCACGAGATTGGCACAGGCACGCTCACTGAGGGTGGCCACACCCAGAGAGGCGTGGAAATCGCGTACGTGTGACCGCACCTCCTCTGTGGTGGGCCCCATGCTTTGGAACCATCTCCCCAATGAGCTGCGCCTAGCAGAGTCCCTGCCCGCCTTTAAAAAGGCCCTGAAGACCCACCTGTTTGGGGAGGCGTTTGGCGACCTTTCTTTTTAAATTTTTTTCCCCTTTGCCCGCCACCATTTCTCCTTTTCTACGCCACCTTCTGTGTTTGGCTATTGTTCTGCTTGTGGTATTGTTCTTATTGTTTTTATTGTAAGCCGCCCAGAGTTCCCTCCCGGGAAGATGGGCGGGATATAACCCCAACAAATAAATAAATAAATAAATACTTTTATTTTATTACCTTTGTCTTTTTTTATTATACCATTACATTAATTATTTTTTATAATTGTATTCAATTTGTTGATGTACGATGTCGTACGTTTGAGCAAGATGTTCTTGCAGCATGTTGTACACCGCCCTGAGTTCCTTCGGGAAAAATTGGGCGGTTAGCAAATATACAAATAAAGATAAATAAATATGTAAAATCCACCCTAAGAAGTCCCCCTTCCTTCAATAAGCTGCCTTGGACGCACAATAAAGGAGCCAATGCTGCAGATGAAGCGGCCTCTCAAGATGGCTGCAACAGAGAAGACAGAAGGGGAGGCAGCTGAGTTGCCCCCAACTGTGGCAAAAAGATCACCCTCTCAAGGGACTGGGCCCAACCCCGCAGATTGCTCACTATAATATGTGTCTGGGTGCTATCTCCAGGGAAGGAGACCTGCTCTCCAAAAGAAGTCCACTGTGGTCTAACAAGCTCTGAGCTACAGGTCTTGCTCGACTCTCTCAGGCAGAGGGGAAGGAGGAGGAGGAGGAGGAGGAGGAGGAGGAGGAGGAGGAGAGGGCAGCTCACCCAGCAGGCTTCCAGCAGCTAACCCTTCCAGGCTGCACAGCATCAGCCCACAAATCCCCTCTCTGCTTTCTAGGAGCTGCCAGGGTTGGCAGGAAATGCCTCTACGACAGGCTTCGGGGGCAGCGCTTTCTGCCGAAGAGCAGGAGGGAAGGGAGGGGCTCCTTCTCCTAAGGTCTTTTCACAGGCCTCGAGTGGGGCGGGGGGGGGGGGGGGCGGGAGAAGGGCAGGAGCCCAGGCCGCTCCCTCCACATGACACTGGGAGACCAGGGTCCCAGAAATCCACAAGGGCGCATCCTAAGAACTCCAACAGACTTCCCAGGCACAGCTGCGGTTCAGGAGAAGCTCTTTTCCTATCCCATTAAAGCACCAAGAATCTTCAGGTCTCTGAAACGGCCATTCCCTTAAAACACATATACATGGAAGCCAAACGCTCTCTCTAAGTCACCTCTCCTTCCCCAACCTGGCACCTTCTGGAAGGACCAGCCTGACATCCACATGACATTCTCCCAGCCACCGTGTTCCAGACCACCAGCTAACTTTGCACTCTCTTATTCATTATTCAGTACAGTGGTACCTTGTATAAAGGAATTAATTCGTTCCATATGAAATTATGTTAAGCAAATTTTCCTTTATACAAATTCCCATAGGAATGCATTAAAAGAGGGATCCCATTTTTATGTTGTACGGATTCTCCCCACAGGCGATTCTGTTAAGCTAATTTCCCCTATCTCCGGAATTTTATAATGTTGTACAAATTTTATGTTATACAAGCTGTTTGTTATACAAGGGTCCACTGTATTATGTTATACAAGTTGTTTGTTAGACAAGGGTCCATTGTTTGTTATACAAGGGTCCTGAAGGGAAACATACTGAATCCTAACCAGTGAGCGAGGCCGAGGCGGGAAGAACAGCTGGTGGCTTTTCCAGAAACTCTTGCCTGCAGGCCACTGGGCCTCCTCCTAGGAGAAGGGATGGGGTAGAAATGAGGCCAAACGCCCCCCAACCCCCCCCCCCCCGCGAGGAAGGGCCCGCACCCACCTGTTCATATGGGCCGGCCCGTAGCCGCCGATGGCGTAGATCATCCCGTCCAGGACGGCGGCAGCAAAGCAGCTCCTGGTGTGGCTCATGGGGGCCACCGGGTGCCACTCCTTCACTTTGGGAAGGTACTTTTCCACGGACTGGAGGTACGACTGCCCGTCGTAACCGCCCAGGGCATAGATTTCCCGGGAGAGGACCGCCACCCCCAGGCTGCTCCGGCTGTCACTCATGCTTTCCAGGGAAGTCCAGGTGTTCGTCTCGGGGTCCCAGCATTCCACCGAGCTTTCGTGTTTCCGGTAGTCGATGCCCTGGCACATGGGAGTGATCCCTCCTATCACGTAGACCTTCTGGTTGAGGACGCAGACGCCAAATTCACAGCGAGGGACGCCGAGGGGGGCCAGGCCGATCCAGGTGTCGTTCTGAGGAAAGTACATTTCCACGCTGGAAAGGGAGAAATCCAAGGGGAAATAAAGGGGTTCAGTGGGCACAGTTGGAACCAACCAACAAAAGAAAAGCCTGAATTCCAAACATTAGTTACGTGTGCAACTGAAACAAGAGTCCTGGCCTTTCCTTAAGGGTGGCCATGACCAGGCCCAATTAAAAAAAACATCCCAAGCCAGCAATGGCAGGAAGACACATTCTGCCACAGAGCTGCCCCCATACAAAAGTCACTACCCTCAGGAAGCAGAAGTAACTCTGTTCTAAGTTGTTGTGGCTGCTCACTCCCTACCCTAGAACAAATTTATACTACCAGGTGCCACTGTAAAGCATTAGATATATTAAGAGATCCATCACATCCTGGTCATCGCCTCTTTGAGTTGCTGCCATCAGGACGGAGATATAGAGTACTGAGGGAGAGAAAAACTGTGTCAAGAACAGCTTCTTTTTCAGAGCAATATTGGCCTTAAACGGAAATTCTGGACTTTGAAGTCAGCTTATTTTATATGTCATATTTTAGTCATTTTATATGCCAGATTTTATGTGTTGTGGCTGTTTTTAAATCTATGTGGAATGTTTTAAATTAGTTGAATATAGCAACCATGAAATTTCGTTGTTCTTGCAAGGGGGCAATGACAATAAAGATTCCTAAATCATAAGTGTTATTTGTTATTCTGATGAGGATGCAAAGCTCCTAAAAAACCTCTGGTTCGTGAATATGGGACACGGCTCCTGGGGTTGTCTAGATTTCCCTTGAAAGCCTCCAGTGTTGGAGAGGCACTCACCGCCTCGGGAGGGTGGCTTCACTGCTCTAAAGGGAAGTTTTCCCTGACAGAGATGGGCAAGAACCGAAAACATGGCAATTCATTTTGGTTCAGTTCGTTTTAGGGTATTGTTCAGTTCGTTTCATTTTTAATGATTTTTTTTCAAATATTCATTTCGTTGGTTTGTTTTGTTTGTTACTCGTTTCCCCCCGCTTTGCGCGATTTAATCCATTTGACAGCACGCGGGCAGGAATTTTTTTAAAAAATAAAATTAAAAAAACAACTGCACAAACTGGACTGGCAGCATCCTCATCCTCCACATAATCATCAATCATCACATCATCCTTACCAGGCAGTGGTGGCAGGACGATCCGGTTCGTTTCATTTCGTTCTAAATCCACTCTGAGGTTCGTTATTCGTTTCGTTCCGTAACGAAACAAATAACAAAACAAACTAAAAGTTCCTTTCATGCCCATCTCTATTCCCTGAGTTTAAACCGAAATCTGGCTTCCTGTCACTTGAGCCCCTTGTTGCATGGCCTTGCATGCTGGGTGGGCCGAGAGCTGTGTCGGCAGCCAAGGGGCCCTTTGACGTTCGCTACGTTTCATAAAAAGATGCCAAGCGAGGGAAAACCCCGGAATCAGGCTCCTTCCCACCCCCCCACATCAGTTAGCCGCTTCCAACTCAAACACAAAGCAAATGGAAATGTCTCGCGTCTGTTTAACCCAAGAAGAGATTGGAACATGGGTCCTGCCTGCCAGCAAGCTCAGGAGGGAGGCTGTATTTCTGTGGTGAAGCTCAACTTCTCATATAACCTCTAATGAGAAAGCCCCATTTACCTCAAAGAGAGTTAGTGCTGAGTTCATAGGTAGAGAAGGGCCGGCCCAATCACCTCTTGGGAACAAGCCTTGTTAGAATGAACAGCGCTGGCTTTCAAGTACACCAATATAGGCTTTCTTTGTTTCAATACATGAGCGGGGAAATAGAGGCAGGGAAAAGAGTTATAGAATCACAGAATCATCAAGTGGGTAGGGGCCTTTAACGCCATCAAGTCTAAATCCTCGGTTCACGGCAGATCTGATTAGCTCCAGGTTAACTGTGGCCACAACCATTTTCAGAGAAGGGCTTTCTCTCTCCCCCGCCCCCCCCACACTTCCCTCTCTTTCCCTTTCTTTCTCACCTTTTCTCCCTCCCCCCCTTTGCCCCATTCTAAGGGGCTCCTCTTTCTCTTTTATGACTCTTTCCTCTTTGCCTCCTCTCTCGCCTCATCCACTCTCTTTGCCTCCTTCTTCTCTCTGCTGCCCTCCCTCCAGGCCAGGCATGTCCAAACTTCGGCCCTCTAGATATTTTGGGCCACAACTCCCCCAGTCCTTTGTCATTAGCAATCTAAGCTTAGGATTCTGGGAGTTGTGGTCCAAAACATCAGGAGGGCTGAAGACTGGACATGCCTGCTCTAGGCTGTCTCTCCACTGAGATGCTTCTCCTCCCAGCCCATGCAACGCATCAGGGCAAAAAGGTGTCCTTTCTCCTTTCAGTAAATCAGAATGCCAAGAAGTTGAAACAGCACAGCCTCATTCTTTGGAACATAGAAATGCAAGTGGATAAGTCATTTATGAACAGATTGAAAAGCACCGGTCCCAGGACAGATCCCTGGGGCACACCGCTTTTCATCTCTCTCCATTGCGAAAATTTCCCATTGACACCTACTCTTTGTTTCCTGGATCTCAACCAGTTCTCAATCCATAAGAGGACCTGCCCTCTTATCCCCTGACTGTGCAATTCTCTCAGCCAGTCAGCACAAGAGCCAGAATTTTGGATTGTGCCATTCAAGAAGGCTTTGGTTGACTCTAAAAAAAAAAAATTAGCAATCAGTGCATTTCCTGGGATGTTTCCAAACCCATTTTGCATCTTTTGTGGACTCCAGTGATGTAGGGAGAGAACACGCACCAACGGATTGCTTCATGAAGCCCCACCCACCCACCCACCCCTGCCAAGACACATAAATACTTGCTGCTGGATTTGGAAAGGCAATGTGCTCCACAACGAGGGACCGTAGCGTGTGTGTGTGTGTCTTACGTTTCTCCCGGCTTTTAAGAGTGGCTCACCTTTCCAAGCAGGCAAAGAGCCCCGCTTTCCCTCCCACCGCACAGAGGACCTTCGGGGGGCAGCGCGCGCGCGTCGTCAGCACCGTCTGATAGGAGAGCCTGTGCTCGGGCATGAAGTGGTACTTCAGGGCCTCGTTGAGCAGGTGCTTGCAGGTGTGGTCGTCGCGGATGAGGTGGTTGGCTTCGTAGAGCCGCGTGAGGAACTTCACGCTCAGCAGAGGGAGCCGCACGCCGTGCAGGAGCTGGGCCAGGTACTTCTGCCGCTCCTGCACGTCGTACTTGATCCAGGACTCCAGAGCGTAGAAGACCATCTCCTCGGCGACGACGTTCAGGCAGTCGTTGGAGACGATTTCGTCCAGCTCGGAATGAGTCAGTTCGAAAAACTCTTCCGTCTGGCAAACCTCCTCAAAGTTCCGGCAGATGTACTTGTTGGCGGCCAAGCAGAGGTCGTGGCAGCCGTAGGTCTCGGCAAAGCGGGAGATCCCGATGCAGTTCCCGGGGTCCAGCTGGCTCTCCAAGAAGGCGCAACACTCCTTCAGCACCAGCTTGATCTGCAGGAGGTTGGCCGCCGGCAGGAGGGACTCCACGGTGTCCTGCGAGATGAAGACGGTCCCCGTGTAGGCGTACTCCACGATGGCCTGCAGGGCCGCCTCCGCGATGCACTGGAACTCCACCTCCGAGTTCTCCTTCTCGGAGAGGTTGCCGCTGAACATGGCTTTGAAGTAGGGGCTGATGCTGGCCAGCACCACCTTGTGGGCGTGGATTTTGGCCTCCCCCACCCGCAGGACGACGTCGCAGAGCTCATGGTGCTGCCGGAGGAGGTTCAGGCCCTGCAGGAGCTGCTCCGAGTGCAAAGGGGTCAAGTTGGCAAGCATGTAGGTCGGAGGCGACGGGTCCATCTGTGGGGGGGGGGGGAGAGAAAAGCACAGGGATGAAGCAGGGCTGGAGTATCCAGAGGTCAGAGGCCGGCCTGAGTTGAGACTTGTCCGCCTGCATGGCGCAGTGGTTAAATGCCTGTACTGCAGGTGAAACTGTGCTCACGCCCTGGGTTCAATCCCTGGTAGCAGGCTCAAGGTTCACTCAGCCTTCCATCCTTCCGAGGTCGGTAAAATGAGTACCCAGCTTGCTGGGGGGGGGGCAATGTGTAGCCTGCACACTGTAATTAAAATTGTAAACCACCCAGAGACTACTTAAAGTGGTATGGGGCGGTATATAAGCAGAACACTTTGGTTTTTGCTTTGCTTTTTGCATGGCCCTAGAATGCCTGCCCAGTTCCCTCCCCAGCTCTACAGGAAACTCGAGGGGAAAGTTCAGAGGACTGCCCGGCCATCTTGGTCCAGAGGCTAAGGTTGGATTACAGCTGGGGGGAGAGGAGGAGGGGGAGGTGTGTGCAGACTTCCAGATGTGGATGGCGTTCAACTCCTTCCCATCCCGGTGCTGGCCAGCACAGCCCATGAAGCAGGGCCATGGAGGCAAAATGTGATTCAGAGACACCTGTGTGCCACCTTGCCCCGTCCTGCTCCATGGTCGTACACGGGCAATAATCATAATGGGGACCAAGTAGGTGTGAACCTCTGTCTTTCCAGTCTGTACCTTTACTTCTGCTTAAGTACAGAGACACATCAGTGTGCGCATTGTCTTTTACAATGATCAGGCGCGTGCATGCTCGCCCTAAGGACGATGTGCCACGCTCATCCCTGGCTCTCCTCTGGATCCGTGCAAGAGGGCAGGCGGCTGGGCTGCCCCACATTCCCCTGAGGGTGCTGGAAGGAGGAGGCAGCCCGGGGACCCCTTCCTAACAAGGCCAGCTGCCAGGAAAAGCCTTCCTGCAAAGAACCAGGTGGCCCACAGGTTGGAAGGCGCCCAGTGGACGCCTGCTCTTTTTGTCCTGGGGAGCCAGAGACTCAACCCCCCCCCTCGCCGCCGCCGCCTGCCTGCCCACCCAACAGAGCTTCTCTCCCGCTGCCTGGGAGGTCCTGAGCGACGACGACGACCCCCCCCCCAACCTTGGAGGGCGATTCCCCCCCAGGAGCCTTCGCCCCTCCTTCCTCCTCGTCCACCTGCTGTGCTGGACAGGCTCTCCCCCCCCCCCGGGAGACGCAGCAGTCCAAGAACTCCCGGGGCGACCCAAGGGGTGGTGGCAGACGCCCATTGCCCGGGGGGGGGCAGGGGTAAGCGGGAAAAGGAAGGAAGGGGGGGGGCCAGGCCGGGAGCGCCGGGGAGGAGGAGGAGGAGGAGGAAGGGCGCCCGACCCCCCCCCCACGACCCCGTCCGGGCCTTCCTCTCCAGCCCAGGGAGGGGGGCCCCAGGAGGAGCAGCCTTCCTTCCTTCCCTTCCCTTCCCTTCCCCCCCCTCCGACACGGGCTTGGGCTTCTCTCTCGGATCCTGCCCCACCCCCACCCCCACCCCCACCCCCACCCCCCGCAGCCCCTCTCTCCCTCCTCCTCCTTGCCCTTGGCGCTGCAACGCCCCCCCCGCCGCCCGCCCCCCCCTTGCGGCCCTTTTCCCCACCGGCTCTTCTCCCATCCCGTCGGATTCACCCCCTCCTCCTCCTCCTCCTCCTCCTCCTCCCCGGGTCCCGCCCTATTCAAACGCCCCCCCCTCGCTCTCCTCCCCCTTCCCCCGCCTCGATCCCTGGTCCTGGTCCTGGAGGTCCGGGATGGGAGGGGGGGGGCGAATGCGGGCGGGGGGGGGAAGAGAGAGAGAGAGAGACCGGAGGGAGGGAGGGAGCGGCTCTCTTGAGTGGGGGCGGGGGGGGAGAGGCGCTCCCCCCTCCCTCCTTCTCACCGGAGTCACGTGGCTGCTGCTGCTGCTGCTGCGGCCCCGGCGCGGGGGGTGGGGCGGGGCGGGGCGCCTCGGGATGGCCGGTGGGGGGGGAGGGGAGGGGGGGCTCCTCTCGGGCGCGACAACACCGGCGGGCGGGCGGGCGGGCGGGCAACCGGAAGGAGGAGGAGGAGGAGGAACGGGGGAGGAGGGCGCCGCCGCCTTACGTCACTTCCGGCCTCCTCCTCCTCCTCTGGCCCCTCCTCCTCCTCCTCCTCCTCTTCTCTCTTTCCGCCCCTCCCCTCCCCGACCCCTCCCCTTCCCGAAAGGAGGAGGAGGAGGAGGAGGAGGAAGAGGAAGAGGAAGAAGAAGAGGGAGGAGGCCCGGCCGGGTTCCTGTTCAGAGTCCACCCACTCAGGGCATCTCTCTCTCTCTCTCTCTCTCTCTCTCTCTCCCTGGGAGTCCGTCGTGCGGGTCTTTTCTGAGGGGACGGACTCCATCTCCCGGCGTGCCTTGCGAGCGGGCGAGCGGGCGAGCGGGCGGGCGTGGCCGGGTGACGTAGGCCGCGTCTGCGCGCAGGCGCGGTGGTGAAGCCCTGGCGGCGGCGGCGGCGGCAGCGGCGGCAGCCGCCGCGTCGCGTCCTTCGCGTCCTTCGCCGCCGTCGTCGTCGTCGCCGTCGCGTGGGTGGGGGGCGGGGGCGGGGGCGGTGCGTGAGCGCGTGCGCGCGCGCGTGGAGGGACGACGCGTTTCCTTGGCGACGGCGATGTTCCCCCGCCAGGGGCCCGGCGGCTGCGGCGGCCTGAGCTTGGGCTTGGGCTTGAGGGGCCTCCTCGGGGCGCCGGGCTGGCGGGGGAGCCGGGCTTGGAGGAAGAGGAGGAGGAAGAGGAGGAGGAGGGTCGGGGTCGAGGGGTCTCCATGGCCCGAGGGGAGAGCCCGGCCCCGGGATGGAGGACCAGAAGGACCAGGAGGACCAGGAGGAGGACCAGGAGGAAGGAAGGCTCGGAGGAGGAAGAGGAAGGAGGAGGAAGAGGAGGAGGAAGGGGCCGCCTTCGATTCGGGCTTCTGCTGCCGCTGCCGCCGCCGCCGGAGCTGCTGGCGCGGCTGCTGGACGGAGAGGACTACCGGGGGAGGGTGGGCGCCGTGGAGGAGCTGAAGCGCCTCCTGGGACCCCAAGAAGAGGAAGAAGAGGAAGAGGATGAAGAAGAAGAAGAGGATGGCGAGGATGAAGAGGATGGCGAGGAGGAGGAAGAAGAGGAGGAGGAGGAGGAGGAGGAAGAAGGCGTGCAGGGCCTGGTGGGGCTGCTGCGGGGCCTGCTGGGCGACTCCAACTTCAAGGTGGCCCTGGGGGCGATGGAGGCCCTCCGCCTGCTGGCCGCCCGCCTCCCCCCGGCCACCCTCCGGCCACGGAGCCAGCACCACCACCAACGACAACAGCACCAGGAGGAGGAGGAAGAAGAAGAGGAGGAGGAGGAGGAGGAGGAAGGCCGGCAGGGTCGGGACCCCCCACCCCCTCCCCCTCCCCGCTGCCTGGCGCTGCTGGTGTCGGCGGGGGCTCCGGCGCTGGGGGAGGCCAAGCCGGCGCTGCGGGCGGGGGCCCAGCGGCTGCTGCGGCTCCTGATGCGCCGGTCGGGCCCCCAGCCCGTGCTGGACCTGCTCCTGCGGCCGGAGCTCCTGGTGGGGCACCGCAGCGCCCGGCTCCGCGAAGGGGTCCTGGCCCTGGCCATCGGGGCCCTCTTGGCCTTCCCGGCCCAGCGCCTGGCCCTCCCGCGCCTGGCCCGAGCCCTCGCCCCGGCCCTGGCCGACCCCGAGCCCCGCGTCCGACACGCCGCCCTCGAGGCCGCCGCCACCCTCGCCGCCCACCTCGGCCCGCAACGGGCCCCCGTCCTCTTCCGCGCCGTCGACGCCGTCGAGCTCCAACGCCTGCCACTAAAGAGGAGGAGGAGGAGGAGGAGGAAGAGTCACCAACACCCACAGAGACACGGAAGCCTCCGGGGGGACCCCCAGTTCCATTGGCAGCAGCGAGAGGAGGAGGAGGAAGAAGAGGAGGAGGAGGAAGACCTGATGAGCGCCCTCCAGGCCCGGCTGGCCCTCAAGACCCTGCCCAGGCTCAACGAGCAGGGCCTGGTGGAGTACGCCGTCCCCTTCCCGACCTCCAGCGCGGCCACCTCCCTCGCCACCGCCTCCTCGGCCCACGGGCGGCCCCCCAACAGACGCCTCCCGCTGCCCCACGGGGCCGACACGGACTGGCTCCTGGAGGGCAACCGCATCCAGAGCGCCCACGGCTGCGCCGGGGAGACCGCCCGTGCCCTCCTCCATCCGTTCGCCCCCGGCCAAGGGACCGGCCCCCGTCGGGTGCTGAGCGCCGGCAAGGGCAAGCTCCCCTGGGAGAGCCATCCCGCCAGCAGCCAGGCCTTGGGGCCCAAAGGGACCGAGCCGGTAAGAGCCCTTTGCACGCCCTCTGTGCCCAGGGTGCGTGAAGTCCCCTTCCTCCTTCCCCTCCTTGTTCACGGCCCCACATGCAAAGGGGATATGCCAGAGAATGGCCAGCAGAAGCAGTGGTTTTGTCCCTGCAAGCACCCTGGGGCGGAGGACTGGCCAGCCACTTGCGGGGGTGGGGGTGGGGGGGCACAGGGGAGGGAGCGCACCCTATTCCCCAGTGCTGAGCTCTATAGCCAGAGGTGCCTCTGTGCATTGAACACCCAAGGGGTCTGTGGCTGATCAAGCAGAGGATGTTTAGGTAATGAACCCCAAAGAGCCTTTCTGAAGACAGAGAAATCAGTTGCCTCCCCACCCCCTCCAAAAAAAGAGATTCCGTGCCCCCAGGATCCATTGACAGGATTGGGTTCACAAAAGCTGCCTTGTCTGACCCTCCTGGAGGCTGTTCTTCCTCGACACAGCTTGCTAGGCAAGTCACTAGTTGCAAAATACCTCTGGAGAATGGCTGTTGAGCTCTCTAGATGTTTTTGCACCCCAGTACTGTTGCCAGCTAGAACTGATGGGGGGCTGCAATGCCACAAGCCCGACTCCTTTGGGGTCCTTTCCCCCACATGGCCTTCTAAACACCTCAGCGCCTCTTTCTTGCTGCAGCCTGAGACCCCAGGAGGCAACTGGAGAGGAGGATCTACCAAACTCCCGAAGGCAACTTGGTTTTTCTGTATGCATCTGTGTGTGCACACACACACACACACACAGTTAGGAAGCGGTTAGGCCCGGATCTGCAAGCAAAATTCAAATATATATATATATATATATGCAATAGCTGCCCAAGACATAAGGGTCTGGGTTCAGAACCTGTCCAGGGCCTCTGTATCCCAAAGTCATTCCGAAACAAGGAAAAGTGTTGTGTATTTCATTAAAAGGGGGTGGGGAGTGCAAAAGAGAATGAAGGATCAGTTGCAAATCATGGGAAAAGAAGCAGGCTTTTGACTTGGGCAATAAAATGTCACCCACTTAAAAAGCAACAAGATCCCTGGCTCTTGGACTGCCAGAGACCTTGCCACTGAATGCTTCTAATCTGGAGTGGAACCCTGAAGCAGGGAGCTCCCTGGGCCCAGTCCAGTGCGCTGGAGAGGACAGGAGCAGGTTTCTTTTATAAGGTTAAACCACCATGAGCGAGAGATCTGCTGCCCTCAGAAGGTAATCTACTTCCACCACTTTCCTCTAACAAAGACAGGTGGTCATTTTTCCTGGACGGGCCTCTCTCCCCGTTCGGTACCCTTGAGTTCAGGGAAGTGAGGTCTCCATTTCAAAGTCCCTCTGAAGTGTCCCTTTCCTGGATAATTCAACCAATGAGCTTTTGGATACAAAAACCAAAGCACTCCTGGATTGTTTCCATCACGCGCAAATACCGAGTGCCATTGGAGAGCCAACCTCTTCCTAAAGTTTTCCCATCTTGAAGATTAATGGGCAAAGGATCTGTCGGCAGCCGTGGTGTAGAGGTCAGCCAGAAGGAGGCAAAGTCCTACAAGAGGCCTGCCGGGCCCCTGCTGATGCCCCCGTCTGATCTTGCCTCCTTGGTCTAGTAGTGGGATGCCCGGGAAGCTTTGAGGGTCTTCCTTGCACCCTTGCACAGGTGCTCTGGGGGCTTTGATGCTTCTGTGACCCATCCTGGCTAATTGCGCCAGGCAGAAATCTGGGCCACTTTTCATGCTCTTCACTAGAGATGGGCACAAAGCAGTTTCTCCCAAGTCATGCCATTTCATAAAGGTGGCAGTATAGGTGCTGCTGCGGCCACTCCCCTCCCTTTTCTCCTCAGCTGATCAGCCACTCGCCATGCCCAGCTTGCTTGCTTGCTTTCCCCACCTCCTGGGCTAATCTCCCGGTCAAGAGCAAGAGATCGGCCAAGAGCTGCCCCCTTGGGGAGAGAAGCCTGAGCTGTTGCCAGGAGGGGACGATCAGCTGAGGAGGTGTAGGACGCGAGCACGCTGAGCCTAGTGAGTGGCTGATTCAGCCAGCAGGACCCGTGTGGCTGCTTTAACAAACTGAGCCGAACCGGTTCATGGCCGTCACTCTTCTTCACTCGAGTAGATTCCAGGCACAGATGTGGCCCCTGAGGTAGGAGTTTTTAAATCTGTTAAGATAAAAGAGCTGAGTTTAGGAATAAAGGCGCCTCTCCCCCCCCACACACACACAAAAGGCTCAGCCCTGCCTCTTTGGCAAGGCAGTCCCCTGAGCCCACCCGTGGCCTGGCCACCTGGAAAGCTGTGACCTGACTCTTGAAGCCGGCCTGACTTCACAGGTGCCTCCTCCTTTGCTTCCTTCAGTGGGCGAGGTGTCCCCACAAGAACACCTGAGTGATGCTACCATGGAGTTGCATCACCGTTACGGGTGCCCACAAGTGTTCCACTGTTGGTTTTGAAGGGCAGTAAAAAAACAGTGCCAAAAACCCTTGTTTGCTAGCCTCAAGTTTCTGCTGTCCAGGGCCTTTCTTTGCCTTTGAATCCGTATAATGATGTCAGCATTCGAGGTTAATTTTTTTTCCTGCTTTGAAATTGTTCATTAACGTCAAGAAGAAATATAAAGCAATGCTGTTGTTGTCACGGTCCGGAATAGATTCTTCGAAGTAGCAGTTATGGGTCCCTGGAATTGCGGAGGAAAATTAATAATTACATTCAGGCACATTCCGGAGAGCTGGGTTTTTGTTATCGATTAACACAGGCAGCCCTGGGGTGGCGGAAGGAATCCGTGGAATCAGGGACGGCCACAGCAGCCTTTTGATGCCTGTGAGAGAGGGGGGGAAGACCATGGGTGGTGGTGGAGGCAAATGACTTGAGGGGTGGTTGGGGAGCGGAGCTGCTATGGGGGGCGGGAGGGGGGGGCAAAAAGGTTCTTGCTCACCTGTAGCTAATTCTTAGACAGGATCCAGCTTGCAAGAACTCAGCCCTGGCTGTTTTTCTTGGACATGCTGGTCCCCCCCCCCCCGTCCTGCTATGCGTTGGAGCCTGCGACAGCGTGTTTGCCTTGCCTTGATCAGGAACAATGTCATTTGAAACTGCATTTTAAGGACTCTTTCTCTGTGCTTTGATTGCAGCTCTCCAGATCAAATGATTTCCTTCACTCTTCAAAACTGAGGCCTTCTCAAGGTAACTCAGCCAAGTCCGGCTGGGCGGCGTGTGGAGCTTCTCAGTCATGCTTTGGTACTGATGTGGTGTGTGTGTGTGTGTGTGTGTGTGTGTGTGTGTGTGTGTGTGTGTGTGTGTGTGTGTGTGTGTGCATGCACACAATGTAATGAAGCAGGGCCTGGTCCTCTAGCCCCACTGTTTTGCTTACATGGTGATGAGACAGCCGCCTTTTCTGCCTACATCCAAGTTTTCCCCACAGTGCTGGCACCCTTCTGCCTTGCTGCCTTGCAGCAATGGTTTCAAACTACAGGGAAAAAATGAGATTCCATTTGAACACGAGGGAAAACTTCTTGATGGTTCGAGCTATTGGGCAGTGGAATGATATGCTGCCACGAAGGAGGGTGGGTGGAGTCTCCTTTTTCTCTGGAGGATGTTTTTAAGCAGAGGCTGGGTGGCCACCTGTCGGAAATACTGTGATGGGGTTCCTGCATGGCAGGGGGTTGGACTGGATGGCCCTCGAGGTCTCTTTTTCCAACTCTATGATTCTATGATTATGGATTACCCTAAGCTGTTTGGAGCCTTGGATAGGCCAGGAAGCAGCATGAAAATACTAACTAGCCAGTTTATTATTTATTCTGTGGATATGAGTCTGCTTCTTTGGAGGTTTTTTTTTTTAAGCAAAGGCTGGATGGCCATCTGTCAGGGGTCCTGTGATGGGGGGTTCTTGCATGGCAGGGGGTTGGACTGGATGGCCTTGGAGGTCTCTCTTTCAATCTCTATGATTCTAAAGGAAGGTGTATGGATCCAGGAAGCTGGAAGTGCTGAGTCCTCGGAAACATGGCCAAGTCTCTGTGTTTCAAAGAAGGAGGGTTTCTGCCCCGCTGGATCCCCAAATTGAGAGAACAGAAGGGGTGAGAAGAGGGAGGCGGCACATCCTCTGCAAATAAGTTCCGCCACCCTGCTCTTGTTGTTGTTCTCATTGCCACGTGAAAGGACATTTTCCTTCCTTGTGGGTATGACTGCTGTAGGGGAAGACTCTTAGGCAGGCGGCACAGACTTGCAAGCTGTGCCTCCCAGCCGAAGACTGGCATGGACTTTCCTCCATTTGCGAGTGGCCACTTCATCGGCTTTGTTCCTCTTTCCTGTTGCCCTCTCGTGGGGCACTTTAGCTCCTCTGGACAGGAGGCATCCCTGGCCTTGGTTCTTGGCTGTGACCCTTCTTGGGGGCAAATAGAAGGTTGTGCCTCCGTGAATGTGGGGAATGCCTTCAGTGCGAAGGTGCTGCTGCCTCATTCTCTTCGCCTCCACGCAGCATCACTCCCCAGCAGTGCTTGGCCAGTGCCTTCCACCAAAGGGAAAGAGGTCTTCTCTGGGCGAGACGACAGAGCAGCTGGCTGACTCGAGAGGGGCGGCTAGGAAGAAATGGGACCTAGAATCATAGAATCATAGAGTTGGATGAATAGAGTTGCTGATGATGACCATTGAGTTGCTGAGGAAGGCTAGCAGGGTGGGGGGTGGGGGTGGGGTGGGGCCTCTTTAGGCAAAAGCTTGGGCGTGCAATGGCAAGAGTGGCCGTCCGTGGTTCTGGGGCGCTTCCCTCCCTCCCCCCAGGCCTTTGCCTCTAACCCCCTTTGTTGCGCACCTTCCTCCATTGCTTGTGCCCTGGGGAGGGAACCCGGGAGCCTTGGCCTCTTCAGGATTGCTTTGTCAGCAGCTGCCAGAGGATAAGGAATGAGAAAGCAGGGAGGGATTTGGGAAACGGTCTGCAGCAGGAGCTCCCATGCTTCTCTCCTCAGGGCACTGCTATCATTAAGAGGGGGGTGAGGCTCTGCTCTTTTGGAAGACAGTCAGCTTGTGAAGAAAGTTAACCGTTCTCTAGTCTTGGTTTCAATCCCAGACGGGTCCAAATGTGTCAAGCATGGTTCACAGGAACCCAGAAGTAGTCCTTCACTAGGCCTTAAACACGACATGTAATTCTTGCAGGAGCTCCACGTCCCCCCCCCTCTCTCTCTCTCTCTCTGTGCGTGTGTGTGTGTGTGTGTGTGTGTGTGTGTGTGTGTGTGTGTGTGTGTGTGTGTGATCAATTGCTTCTCAAGGCATTTGCTGTAACAAGTGGCGAGTTTTCACATTGCGGCCAGCTAATGGAGAAGAGGCTGTGCTGGGGCAGGACCAGACTTGCCTGATGTCTCCCTTGGTTTTGCCCTGCCTTGTGGCTGCCCAGGAGACCTGCGCTGAGGCGAAGGGAGGCCTGGGTTCCTTGAACACTGTGCTCAGCAAGACGGGCTCCCATCGAGCAGGGCAAGAGAGAGGAGGAAGGGTGTCCGGATGTAGATGCGTAGCTTTATGCAAGGACTGCTGCAGTGTTCTGGGTTTTTTTGGTTTTGCCTGGTCCCCGGGGAATTCTCAGTTGATGAACTGGTACAGTGGCCGCTGACAGAAGCTGCCGCTCCACCAGCCGGGGGCTGGGTTCTGGGGAAGCCACTTCTTCCTGTAGGATACTTTATTCTGCCTGCTGCATGTGAGGCGTTGATTGGAAAGGCTGCCTTTGGTGTCCCTGCAGGCATATGGAGATGGGGTGGGGGTGGAGGTGGGAAACAGCCTGCTAGAAGGGGTTCCACACATTCTGGCTCTCCAGAACCCACAGCCAAGGCGGTGCCCTTCCCTTGGTGGTGGGGACTCCCTTTCCTGCAATGAGCAGGACTCGGAGGCATCCCTCATGGCCTCTCCTTTCTTGCTCCACAGGTGTGATGTCTTCTCATCAGCCCCAGATTTCGGGAAAGGGCGGGCTGCTTGGTTTCTCCAGCGCTCGTGGGAAGAGCGGCAGTGTGGACTCTGATTTGCAGTTCCTTGGACTCAGCCATCCCTGGCAAGAGAAAGGTATGGGGGCGGGCGGCGTAACTCTGTTCAGCTTCATCTGTATCACAGATGGGCAAGAATCACAGATGTTTTGTAAGACAAAGAGGCTCTCTTCCCTTCTTCCCCACTTCGCCCACATCCCTTCAGCTCTGGAGCGACCCTTCCGTCCCCATAGGAGATTGGAAGGTGGGTGGAGCATGTTGGGGGAAGCCTCCTGAGGACGGGAGGGGTGGGGACTTTTGCTGGAGGCAGGGCCCCCTTCAGAACGGCCTCTCCCTGCCCTAGAGAAGGCTCCTCCGCCAGACCTGCGGCCTTGCCAGGATTTGGGTGATGGGGATGCCCACCCGCCCGAAGCTTCATTCGCTGCCGTGCCAAGCCAGTAGGTCAATTGGGAGAGTTTGAGAAGCAGGGGAATACAGTGGTATTAACTTGTAAGACGAATGATCTGTAAGAACAGATTGGTGGGCAAAGCAGTGACCCGCCCAGCCCGGGCTGTTTGTGAGGGAAGCTTTTCCCCTGCCCCAACCCAGCAGAGAAGAGGAAAAACTTCCATCCTTGGCTGGGTTCACCAGTAGCGGAAGGCTGCTCCCAGACAGCTGACAGACAGCTTGGAACTATCAAAAATCAGCTGTCTGTCGGCTTCCGGGCGGGGAGGGCAAACCTTCTGCTATTCAAAGGGGTTTGGGATAGCCTTCCCATATGAATGTACTGTTTTCAGTGCTTTCGTATGGGGAACTGTGTTTTGCAAGACAATTTTTGGTATGACAAATTTCCCCATAGAGAGAATTAAATGCATCTTACCAGGTACCCCTGTGGCAGACTTAAACGCCTGTTCAAGAAAACTTTTATTTATCTAAAATAGTTATGGGCCTCTTTTTGCCCTGGAGGATCTAAGGTGTATTTCTGAAACAGACTGAAAAAACAAAGAATATTATTCATTCATTTATTATTTATGAAATTTATATACCGTGGCCATCTAGGCTGGGTTCACCAGTAGCGGAAGGCTGCTCCCAGACAGCTGACAGACAGCTTGGAACGATCAAAAATCAGCTGTCTGTCGGCTTCCGGGCGGGGAGGGCAAACCTTCTGCTATTCAAAGGGGTTTGGGATAGCCTTCCCATAGGAATGTACTGTTTTCAGTGCTTTCGTATGGGAAACTCTGTTTTGCAAGACAATTTTTTGGTATGACGAATTTCCCCATAGAGAGAATTAAATGCATCTTACCAGGTACCCCTGTGGCAGACCTAAACGCCTGTTCAAGAAAGTTTTTATTTATCTAAAATAGTTATGGGCCTCTTTTTGCCCTGGAGGATCTAAGGTGTATTTCTGAAACAGACTGAAAAAACAAAGAATATTATTCATTCATTTATTATTTATTAAATTTATATACCGTGGCCATCTAGCCTGAGGGTGACTGTGGGCATTTTACAAGGTGATGACATTTCAGCGCCAGGTAAAAACCTTCCTGTTCCAGAAGTTTTTTAATTGATACAATTTAGATTGTGGGTCTTCTGATGGCAATTTTAGTGTGATGTTTTAGTATAAGGTTTTTATTGTTGTTTTAATTATTTATTGTTGTTTGATGTTTTTAACTGTTTTAATTCCTTGATTGTAAGCCGCCCAGAGACCTTTGGGTAGTGGGTGGCATATAAGTTGTAAAAATAAATAAATAAATAATAATAAATAAATAATACATAATAAGAATAAATTATTACAACATTGAAAAGGCCTTTTTAGAAGCTTTGTTGGATATGCCCTATTTGGGTTGACCTTAAGGACATCTTGGGATTTTGGCTTTATGGCCAGTGAGTTCTGAGTCCTTATGGGGAGGGAGGCAACCGGTTCTGATAAGTGGGAGGTGTGATTCCAGGAGTCTTAAGAATTGTGGCCAGCAGGGGAGGGAACAATTTGCCGCTCGAAAGGGGGACTTCCGTTGGGTCTGGGACTTGCAGCCTTTCCCTAGTTTCTAGGGCAAGTGCTTCTGGCCACCACAGACGGGCCTCGTTTAATGTGTGCCTCTTTTGTTGTGGACACTGGAGTCTTGCCTTGCAAATATGGCATGACCCCCCACCCCCCACCCCAGGTAAGCCAGGACCACCAGCTTAGGAACTCTTGGAAAAACTCCCCCTTTTTAGTTTGGCTGGTGGTTTAATTGCCAGGCTGTTGGGAGGAGAAACAGGTGCCGGTGAATAGAGGTGCCAGGTGTTGTTATTAAGTGGCTCTGGACTCTGAACTGGATATTCCTCCTCTCTCTCCCTGTCAGTGTGTGCCAGCCTGAGTCTCACCAGCAAGCCCCAGCGGATCTTCTGCAGCCCAGTGGACCATGCCCCGCCTTTCCTGGGCTCTTCAGCCAGCCAGGGCGCCTTCCTCCTTCCGTCCTACCCCTTTACCTCACCCAGGCACAGCCCAAAGCGCGCATCCCCTCCCGCAGAGTCTCTCAAGCACTCCCAAGATCATGCTGTGAACTTCTCTAATTCTTGGCCCCTGAAGAGCTTCGAAGGGCTTCCAAAACCTACTCCCCAGAAGACGTTTTCCCGTGCGCTGGTTGGAGAGGCGTCAGGTAAGGGCCCTGGCCGTTGCAGCTTTGAGCGGGTCCAGCAATGTCCCCCAGGTCTGGTCCCAAGGAGGCGTGAGGGTTGTTTATTTGATTTGATTTATATACTGCCCATCTGGCAGCAAGGCCACTCTGGGCGGTTTACAGCAATCCAGGATAAAGCATCAGATACAGTCTACAATACAAACATAATAAAACAGCACAATATAGTGGTATATCCTAGGCATAATTAAATCAATAAGATGGTTGGATAGAAAACCCCATAATTCTCCATTCTGGCTGCTCCATCACCAGGCAGGCAGGCAGCCCCCGCCACCGCCCCCTGAAACACTTAAAAGCAGCTCACCTGGGAAAAAATAGAATGGGGACTCGTGGAAGCTGTCCTTCCATCTTGCCAGTGCCTCTTGCAAGATGCCTTGTCCGGTCCTTTGCCTGTGAAGTGTTGGTTAAAAAGCTGCCTTGGGAATGCCTGGAGATGTCTTGTCCCATGCATTTTGAAACCAGTCTGAAAGGAAGGTCCCAGGTAGCAGTGGGTCGCCTTCCTTCCTGCGTAGGAAGCTAGGAGGAGCTCGGCCATATAAAGCCTTCTCCCTGACGTTTTGCTCTAAAGGAGGAGGAGGAGGAGGAGGAGGAGGAGGAGGAGGAGGAGGAGGAGGAAGCAGTGGAGGAGGAAAGCAGTGGTGAATGGAGAGTTTTCTATTACAGCTTCCTGTTAAGCTTTTACAAAGTTTACAAATTATTATTAATTTAATTGATTTAATTATTTTGATATGCTCAAAGAGGCATCCCTGGCTCTCGTTTTTTTAATCACTTGATGCCCACGAAACCCCCTGCGAAGGAGGCCAGACCAAGCGAGTCAGAGTGGCCCGAGGTCATCCTGTGAGCCGGAGAAGGGAGCTTAGCGGTTGTCCTTCGTCTGGGTGGGGGAGCTTGGCGGTGGTGCTCCTCTGCTGGCTCCCTCCTTTTCTCCCCACTTGAACAGCTGGGGGATCAGGAAAAGCTGAATCAAAAAAGAAAGGCAAAGAGAGTCTTCTGGCTCAGCTGGAGGAGGAGGAGGAGGAGGAGGCACCATCTCACACACCCCCCCGGGGGAAGGAATTCTCACACATGCCGCAGGAGGGAATGGAGGGTGGCTGGGGGGCAGACTAGCCAAAGCCTGGGCCAGCCCGACCGTCATGGCCCGGATAGCTCTGCAGCTCTTGCCTTCTCAGGGGGTGAAAGGGGGGTCTCCCCTTCTCGATAGGGGCGCCGCTCTTACTCTCACGGTGTGTGTCGTGTTTCTCGTAGAAGCGAGAGTCCAGGAGGTGCTGCCCATCCAGCTGAAGCCGGCCTTTGTCCGGTCCCCGGGTTCCCGGAGAGGCCTGAGTGGGACCAAGCCAGTGCCTCCCATCCCCAGGGGGCCGAGCCCCGTGCCTGACAAAAGAGAGGCCCCCCTCGCAGGGCACGCCAACGGGGAGCCAGGGGACCTCTGGCCGAAGGAACCCGAGAAGAAGCTCTCCATTGACCTCTCGGAACTGAACGTCAGCGAGAAGGACCTGGACGAGGAAGAGGTGGGCAGCCCCAGCTGGGGCACCTGGTCAGGGCTTTGTGCTCCCCACCCCCCCCCCCCCCCCGTTTTCTAGGCCCCTCGTTCTTGGCTGGAAATATTGCCTTTAATAATCGTCAATGACCATTTTCCTTCCAGTTGTGGCAGAACCCACTGGGTGCGGGTGGGGTGGGGGTGGGGAGTGGCTTGCATGCATGGAAGAGAGCCCCACTCATTGGGGACAAAAGTTAGAGAAAGGGGTGGTAACAAATGTCTTGAAATATTGTTAACATTTAAGAGGAAATGTCAGTACGGTAACAACCCCCCCCCCGCCTATCGCAGGGGTTAGGGACCCACCCGACCCACCGTGATTGAAAATCCGCGATATGCGGATGCAGGTCAGATGGGGCCTGGGGGGTGGGGGGGCAATCAGATCCCCCTGCTGCCTCCCGCCCACGCCGCCCCAAGACGTCTTGGACCAGCGCACACCGGCGGCCTTGGGGGATCTGACCTCCCGTCCCCACCTGCCCGTGCCGCCCCGAGACTTCTCGGACTAGCACGCGCCAGTGGCGTTGGGGGATCTTTCCTGGGGGGGGGGAGCAGCGTCCGGGGCTGTCCCCATTGAAATGCATTGGCTCAATACATTTCAATGGAGAAATTTTTCCCATTGGAATACATTGGCTCAATGCATTCCAGTGGGGAAAAATTTCTCCATTGAAATGCATTGGGCCAATACATTTCAATGGAGATTGCGGGGCAGTGCCCAACGCTGCTGACCCATGCTCCTCTGAGAACGCTTGGGGCCGCTTGGGCGGGTGGCAGGGGGTGATCGCATCCCCCCACGCTGCCAGCCTGCGCTCCTCCGAGACGCCTCGGGGCCGCGCGGGTGGGCAGCGTGAGGCAATGCGATCACCCGCAGCCGCCCGCCTGTGCAACCCGAGGCTTCTCGGTGGAGCGCGGGCCGGCAGCGATGGGGGATCGGATCCGGGGCTTGGGGAAGGAGGGCAAAAGGTTTTAAAAGCCTGGGTTTTTAAACCTTCCCCTCCGTCCTTCCCCGCACCCCAGGATCCAGTTCATTGGCACTGGGGCGGGGAAATAAAGGTTTTTCTCCCCCACCCCAGGGCTAATCAGCTGGAGCCAGGGCAGGTACTGTGATTCCACGATATAGTGGGACCGCAGTACCTGAACCATGAAATGGCCGGGGGTGACTGTACATAAACTGAATGAATGAATGGATTTATTTATTTATTTATTTATTTATTTATTTATTTATTTATTGTTGGATTTATACCCCGCCCATCTTCCCAAGGGAACTCTGGGCGGCTTCCAGCAATCTGACCGGTGCAGCAATGGTCAGGGTACAATACAAGATACAATACAAGATACAATAAACGGTGTCAATACACAATATTTTAAACAAAAATATGATCTGTGGGCAGGTACTGTAGGTGAACTCATTTTCCCCTTTTCGTTTGTGCTCCACTCAAGTGTCAGTATTTGCGGTCAGCATGGCCTCATCTGACGTCTGCCATCCGTGTGACTTCTTGGTCATCGCGTTTCAACGCAAGTGACTAAAAAGCTATGTGGGATGTACAGTACTTGTTTTTTCTGTTTTGAAACTACATTTGATGGTTTCTACCATCCTGGACTCGAATAATAGAATTATAGAATCATGGCGTTGGAAGGAGCCTGTAAGACCAGCAATCCCAACAACCCCCTTGCTCAACCCAGGGAGACAAATCAAAGCCGACCTGACAGGGGGTTGTCCAGTTTTCTCCCGGACACCTCCAGCGTTGGAGCACCCTCCCCATCCCCGCTGAGGCCACTGGTTCCGTTGTTGTGCTGCTCTAACGGTTAACAAACTTTCCCCTGAGATCTAGGCTAGATTGGCTTCCTATAACGTAGACCCATTGTTGCGTGTTCTGCACCTGGGGATACTGGAAGAAAAAAAAAATATCCCTCCCTTCCTCGGTAGGCCTGCCTGATTCTCGTTTTGCTTACGGTCCCTGGTTGCTGCTCTCGTCTGGTGTGTTTCCTTGTGGTAGATATTCCCCCAGGCTGAGGGTGAGGACATTTTGCCTGTAGAACCCTAACCCGTCTTCCCTAGGCAACAAGCGGCCACGGCTGCGTGTGAATTTCCTGCTGGGGGATCAGGTGTGTGTGCGTCTCTCTCCTTGCCTCCTCAGATGCAGAATTCCCTTCGCTCCCTGCGCAGCAGCGCCGCGAAGAAGAGGGCCAAGCTGAACAGCTGCAGCACCTCCGACCTGGGGAGCCCCGACTCCTTGCTGAAGCTGGACCTGGCCTCGGAGTCCCCCTCGTGCCTGTCCTCGCCCAGCGACAGCTCCTACAGCGAGAGCGGCGTTTACAGCCAGGAGTCCATCACCTCCCCGCTCTCCACGGGCCCCGCGGGAAGGAGGACCTTGTACGCTCCGGTTCCCCCCCCACACCCCCACACCCCCTGATCCGGTGACATCCAAGAGTTCTGGGTTTGGGGGTAAAGGGACTGGCAAGGAAGAAAGGGGGTCACTTCCCCCCCATTTCCAACCAGTCTGGTGCGGTTGAAGAGCAGGGAAAACCTCCCTGACAGCTGTGGAGCCAATGACCTCAGGGGTGGGGGGGTGAGCCCTTCATCTCTGAGGGCATCCAAGAGAAATGTGGGCAGCCACCTGGCAGGTCTCCCTTGATTTGGGTCCCCGGCTTGAGTGGGTGGGTGGGGGGGGTCGTGTTGGACTCAGTGCCCTTGTGGGCCCCTTCCAAATTCCTGATGCCACGAGGAAAGGCAAATAATCTCACTTTTCAACCCATCATCCCTGCCCTGCCTGTTGCCCTTGGTTCCCCTGTGGGTCAGCCTCGCTCCACTTGGGCGGCTTTCTTGCCTGTCGTCTTGGCTGACCTGAAGCTAGGGAACATTTTATAAAAGTGGTTTGGCCTGGGGGTTGGGTGGGAACTTGTGCTCCAGATGTTTTGGGCCACCAGAGCCTTTTAGCCAATGACAGGGGACAGAGGGAGAAGCCGATCAGCACCTGACTTTGGGCACTGGAAGGGGAAGCCTGCCACTGACCCAGGCGCAAGTCATCAGGAGGTTTAGTTCTGCAATTTTTATTTTACAGACTTCTCATGGAAGAACAGCCACCCCTTCCTGGCAGAGTTGAGCCTGCGGTTTTCCTCCAGTGAAACGCAGGGAGGTGCCCTGTCCCCGTTCTGACCTTGGGTCCGCCCAGAGCTCTTTGGGCTCCTTGCGCTGGCCCTTGTTCCCCCAGGCTCCCAGGCTGGATCCTTCCCCACCTGTCCCTGGGGTGACAAAGCAGACCCTTAGGCATGAACGCTTAGAAGAAGCCTTAGGACCAGAGTGGGGGTGCCCACTCTATTGGGGCCCTTGGGTTGTGAAAAGGGGGGGAGTCCAGTGCTGAGACAGCTTTCTGGATGCATTTCTAAGGGAGCCAGCCTCCAGGGTCTGGGCTTCTTGGGCCTTCCTACGGAAGCTCTTTCCAGAGGCCTCCTGGGACAGGGAGCCTCTCTCCCAGGGTTGGCCAGCCTGAGGCCAGAGACCAAGGATTGCGCAGACCACCTGCTTGGCTCTCTGGCAGTAAAATTCCCACCCGGACATTGTGCAGGCGTTGTTCTGCTTGGGCAGCCCAAGGTCGGTTCACGAACCTTTTCCAAAAGAGCCTCTCTCGGCACAGGTGCCGTAGACGCTTAGGGAGACCACGCTGAGCCTCTTGGGCCCCTGGCGGACTTTTTGTGCAAAGCCTCTTTCTGTTGCAGGAGGTCCGAGGTCTTTCCTCTGCTTGGAGGCCACCCGAAGCCCGTGGCCCTCTCTCCTGCCCCGAGTCGGGGTCCGGCCCTTGCAGAACAGAGCCTCAGCACAGGTAATTCCATGGGCCCAGAAGGAGCGCCTGGGGGGTGGGTGGAGTTGGGGGCAAGGCCAGGTCCACCATGTGCATGCCGCCGAGCCATGGGCGCGCACCTTCATCTCACGGCTTCTGCTTAAAGATGGCCTTGGACTTGATCAGGGTCGCAGGGAGCCCCCAGGAGGTAGACAGTTGTGCCCAATTGGGTATATTTATTACTTATTTACTCCTTATTTACACTGTGTACTCTTTATGTTTGTTGCTATTATTATATTCTGCTTAGCAATAGATATTTGTGTGGCAATATAACATGTTGGTGCTTCTGACACAAATAAAGAAAGTGGGGAAAATAAAATAGGAACTTCAACCGGGAGAGAAAGCTGAAGCGCATAAGATGCTCCTGCGCTATTTCCTTCCAGCGCTGGGCCAGGCAGGTGTCCCTAACTGTGTGATAGGTGGCAGGAGGAGGGAGGCAGGGAATTCTATACCATTAAAGAAGGAGCTGGGAGGTCACAAGGGGGATGGGGGTTGGTGGTGGTACCTGGTGCTCTTAATGTGGGGGAAGAATGGGCATTGGATTCATTGCCATATTGGGGGGGGGGAGAGAGAGAGAAATTATTAGCCCCAAATGAGTTGCTTCTGTTTCATGTGGAAGTCGAGTCATGGCAACTGGACCTCTTGAGAAAAGAAGTCCAGTTGCCATGACTCAACTTCTAGATAATTTTATATATTATATTATATTATATTATATTATATTATATTATATTATATTATATTATATTATATTATATTATATTATATTATATTATATTATAGTATATTATAGTATAGTATATTATTATTATTATTATAGAGTTGGAAGAGACCTCAAGGGCCATCTAGTCCAACCCCCTGCCATGCAGGAACCCCCATCACAATATTTCCGACAGATGGCCATCTAGCCTCTGCTTAAAAACCTCCAAAGAAGGAGACTCTACCACCCTCCTTTGGGGCAGCATCTTCCACTTATGCCGAACAGCTCTAACCATCAGGAAGTTCTTCCTAATGTTCAAATGGAATCTCTTTTCCTGTAGTTTGAAACCATTGCCCCGAGTCCTAGTCTCTGAAGCCATGGAAAATAAACCTGTCCCCTCTTCAATATGACATCCTTTCAAATATTTAAACATAGCTATCATATCCCATCTCAGCCTTCTTTTTGAAAGGCTACACATTTCTGGTTCCCTAAACTCACCTGGATGAGTGAGGAGCTTCACAGTCCTATTCCATGTTTTTATTTGAGCTGTGTTTTGCACACAAAATTGAGCCTGTTCAATCTTGAATGAGTCCAGAGGAGGGCAAGCAAGATGACGGAGGGTCTGGAGGAAATGTCTTATGAGGAACGGCTTAGGGAACTGGGAATGTTTAGCCTTTCAAAAAGAAGGCTGAGAGGGGATATGATAGCTATGTTTAAATATTTGAAAGGATGTCATATTGAAGAGGGAACAGGTTTGTTTTCCATAGCTTCAGAGACTATGACTCGGGGCAATGGTTTCAAACTACAGGAAAAGAGATTCCATTTGAACATCTGGAAGAACTTCATGACAGTTAAAGCTGTTTGGCATTGGAATAAAATGCTGCCCCTTCTTATGGCAGGGCAGAAGCGGGGAAACCCTTCTCCTGCTGAATGTACAGCTAAGGCTGCACCTTCCTTGCCTCTCTTCCTGGGCCAAGAAGAAAGGCTGTCTCCCCCCACCCCCACCCCCACCCTCCTTGAAGGCTGTGCCTTGCGGAGTCAGCCAGAGGAGGAGGAGGAGGAGGAAGGGGCCAAGTGTGGGGTGTCCTGTGCCTCCCGGCGGTCCTCCTGAGCCTGGCTCTGCTCTCCAGCAGGCTGCCCTGCCGCAGCTGGAGGGCTGGCCTTGCTCCGCTTGCGTTGCTTTCCCTCTGAGGAGGCCTGTGTCGATCTCCCTTGCTTAAAAGGAGCGGAGGAGCAGTGGTTCTCTCTGGACTTCGGCAAAAGGTCATCTCGGAGCACCAGGGGCGGTTTGGGCCAGCAGAGGAGCCCGCGGGCAGTGTCAGGCCCCCGACACCCCCACCCTCCCAGAATAACGGGCAGCCGGTTTCCCCTCCTCCAGGAGCAGCACCCCACGGGAAAGCACCCTCTGGCGTCAGCATTAGTGGCCAGCGCCTGAACTGGGGCAACGGATCGGGAGACTACGAAGAGGACAAGCGGAAGGTGGTGTCCCCTGCCATTGCTAAAGGGTTGAGCAAAGACTGCCTGAGGCCCGGCAAGTCCTGGAGAGGTGAGTCAGGAGGAAGAGCCGAGGGATTGTCCGGGTGGAGGGCGGCTGGTCTCGTGGCCTCCCTTTCTGCTCCATGTCTCTCTCTCTCTCTCTCTCTCTCTGGGTCCTGTCCCTTCTCCATCTGTCTTTCTCTGCTTGCCTGTGTGTTCCCAGCTGCTGCCCTCACCAGAGGCAGAACTGTTCCGCTTTTGATTTTAAAGTCAGTGCCAGAAGGGTTTGGGAAGGGGTAGGAGAGAAGGCGCCACACGCCTTGCCCATGATTCAGAGTTTTATGTCTGCACAATCAGGGGTGTCTCTGTGGCCGCGAGAAGCCCCCTCATGCCTTTGCCCGTGCCACCCTGTGGTGGTGGTGGTAAAGGTGAGCCCAGTCCCTGAGAAGCTAGAGCGCCAGATGCTTCTTTGAAGGACAAAGACGGAATTGTCAATCTATAACTTAATTGGGAAACAATAATATCAGGAGTGTTTCATGCTGTGAACTTTGTTTTGAAGGATTTGTGGGGCCCGTTGCAAGTTTACAGCAGCTGACTAGCCTAGATGACATTTCACCGAGTGCCTTGATGGAAGACTCTGTGGTGATTGTTGGAAAAGGTACTTCTCTGACCCGTTGGTTTATCATCTGGGTGTCCCCTGCTTTCTGTCTCCCTTCCGCTCGTTGACGGCCTGGTCCTTTCTCTGACCTCCCTGTGTGTGCTTTCTGTAGCCTGCGATCAGCTGCATTTGTGTGTTAGTTCTGCAGATCTATCTCTACCTGGGTCAGAGGATGTAGGAACTGCAGTTGGATAGGAAATACTTGGATTAGTGCCTCCTGGCTTTTTAAATTTTTGCCGCTGGTGAGCCTTAGAAGTCTGCCCTGTAACCTTTGACGGACAATGTAAGGGGCAAAGGATGGCAAAAGGGTGCATGGAAGGCCAGGGTGCCCTCCTTGACGGGTCCTTCTCTCTCTGTGTGCGTGTGTTGTTTTTTTAACATCTTCTGTTGGGCTTCTTTGGGCACCAGAAGCGATGTGTGTTGGTCCGGAGCTGCCCCTTTCACGGTGACTGAGTGAGCCCTGTTGTTTCAGGAGTGTTTGGGAGCCCGCCTCCGGCACCCCTGACGCACGGCCAGCCCATCCTCTTCAACATGGAGAACGGGGACGCCCCTTCCTCCAGGCAGAGCATGGAACCTCTCTCTGGGGTCTACGGGAGGGCCGTCCAGCACCAGAGCTGTGCACCTGACCTCGACGGAGAGAACGAAAGAGACGTAAGGAAGGAGAAATGTGTTTATTGATTTATTTATTTATTGGACTTGTATACTGCAGGATGATGATGATGATGATGATGATGATGATGATGATGATGATGATGATGATGATGATGATGATGATGATGGGGGGGGAGTGGTGGCTCAGTGGACTAAGGCTTCCGAAAGCTGTTGGCTGCAAAGTCGGCAGCTCGGCGGTTTGAATCCCGGGTGCCACGCAGTGGAGTGAGCTCCCGCTGATAACCCCAGCTCCTGCCAAGGTAGCAGTTCGAAAGCATGTAAAATGCAAGTAGATAAATAGGTACCGTCATAAAAAGCAGGAAGGTAAAACAGTGTTTCCTTGGAGCCATGCTGGCCACGTGGCCACGACGAACGCGCATGTGGGGGGAGGGGGGAACTATAGCGCACCATCTGGCAACAAAGCCACTCTGGGCAGTATATAGGGATGAACAAACAGATACATCCAAAACATAATTATATATATATATATATATATATATATATATATATATATATATATATATATATATTTGTTTTCGTAGATTTTCACGGGTATAGGTATGCATGTTAGGGTGGATTCGGGTTTCTTCCCGTGTAGAAATCTGGTTGTTTTGGCGACGTTTCGACGAGGTCTCACTCGTCATCTTCATGGTGTTCTGGCTTCTTTCTTCTTGAAGCAAAGCGTGATCTCAGTTGAAGTCCTTCTATAAATACTGCTGGGGGTGTGTGGTTTGCTTGCTCTGTTGCTGATTGTAGGTTCGTTTGTTCTTTTGTGATCTGCTGTGTGGCTGAGGCGATTGTTAAGGGCTTAACTGCTGGTGGGTTAGATGGCTGTTTAGAGACATCATGTGTGGGTGAGGTGCTGGATGTGTGTCTATTAGCCTTTTGTTTCTTAACGACCTTGGTGATGGGTGTTCTGGCAGCATCCTGGGCTTTGGTGGAGTGGGGTCCTGTGTCTTGTGAATTCATTTTGGTCTGGCTACGGGTCTGTGGTCTCCCAATGTTTTTTTGGCGTCTGTAAGTGTGCTCCATGTGGTGGCTGGAGTGGGGAGTAGCGGTAGATGGTGCAGTCGTGGTTTTGTTATTGGATGGTGGTTTCGTTTCATCTGTGGGAAGGGTCTGGGTTTGTGTTTGGTGTGGATGGAAGGTGGTGGCATCTTGTGTCTTTTTGGACCTGGTGTCAGTCTTTGTGACAGAGGCTCGTCTGTTGACCAGGGCTAGTTTCCAGATGTTAGGCAAGCGGGAGGTGTCATCACGTTTATTCATGTTGTTTGGGTGTTTCTCTATTTCAATGGCTTCCATGATTATTCGACTGTGGAAGTGTTGAGTTTTGGAGATGAGTTTGGTTCTTTTAAAATCAATTTCATGACCTGTTGTTTTTATGTGCTGGAAGAGAGAGGAAGATTTTTCTTCTTTTTTGACTGCGTTCTTGTGTTCTGCGATGCGTGCGCTTATTCTCCTGTTTGTCTGTCCGATGTATGTGGCTGGGCAGACTTTGCATGGTATTTCGTAGACTCCTTGGTTTTCTAGCTCAATCTTGTCTTTGGGGTTTCTTAAAATGTTGGCTATTTTTTTGTTCGGTGCAAAAGGCTGTCTTGATATTGTGTTTGTGGAGAATTTTGCTTATTTTGTCTGTGGTGCCTTTGATGTAAGGGAGGAGGGCAGTGCCGTTGTTCTCTTCTGTTTCTTGGTTCTTGGGGGGTGTTTCTTTTTGGATTAGTTTGGTGATGGTGTTTTTTTGGAATCCGTTCGCAATTAAAGCATTCGAGAGAGTGTGTAATTCAGTTTTTAGGTGGTCTTTGTCAGCGAGGCGTTTGGTTCTGGAGATGAGGGTTTTTTTTGCTACGGAGTTGATCTGTGCAGGGTGGTGGTGTGATTGTGCATTTAAGTAGCGGTTTGTATGTGTTTTTTTCTGGTAGATGGTATGTCCTAAGGAGCCGTCGGTTTTTTTTGTAGATTAGGACGTCCAGGAAGGGAAGTTGGTTGTTGGCTTCTATTTCCATAGTGAATTGTATTTTGGGGTGTAGGCTGTTGAGATGTGTGAGGAAGTTGTTCAGTTTGTCTTTCCCGTGTGGCCAGATAACAAAGGTGTCATCAACATATCTGAGCCAGAGTTTGGGTTTATGTTCGGACTTCTGTAACGCGTTGGTTTCAAAGTGTTCCATATATAGGTTTGCGATGACCGGTGAGAGGGGTGATCCCATGGGTGCTCCTTCTATCTGTTTGTATCTTTGTCCATTGTGGATGAAGTATGTGTTGGTTAGGCAGTGGTTGGTCAGATCTAGGATGTGCTTGGGGGGATTGTATTTGTTGTGGATAGCTGTCAAGGCTTCTTGAATGGGCACTTGTGTGAAGAGCGAAACAACATCGAAGCTCACGAGTAGGTCATTGGGTTGTAGGTCTTGTTTCTTTATAATTTCTATGAAGTGGAACGAGTTTTGTACGTATGAAGTGATGGATTCTGCATAGGGCTGGAGTTGTTTGGCAAGAAATTTGGCGAGGTTTTGTAGGGGTGAGCCTATGGAGCTGACTATGGGTCTGAGAGGTGTTCCTTCTTTGTGAATCTTGGGGAGGCCCGTAGAGCTTGGGGCATCTGGATGATTTCTCTCTGGGGATGATGCTTGGCTTGATTTCTTCACTTAAGGGAGAGGCTTTTATTTTGGCTTTGGTGGTTTTTTCCAGGTAGGTGGTGGGGTCTGTGTTCAAAGGTATGTAAGCAGGGTCTTGTAGTAGGTTGGATAGTTTGGCTTGGTAGTCAGATGTGTTCATCACCACTGTGGCATTGCCTTTGTCTGCTGGGAGGATGATTATGTTGTTGTCTTCCCTCAGGTTGGTGAGGGCTTTTTGTTCTTCTTTGTGTAAATTGCTTCTGGGTGGTTTGCTGGAGCAGAGGACATTGGTGACTTCGAGTCTGATTTTGTTGGCCTCATCTGGGTTGATTTTGGTTAGGCTGGCTTCCACTCCGCATATGATGTTTTCAGTGGGATGTGTCTGGGGGCGACTGCAAAGTTGAATCCTTTGGACAGGACTTTGGTCTCTGCGATGGTGAGTGTCCTGTCTGATATGTTGTGGACTGTTTGTTTCATGGGCTGCTGTGTGGGGGGGGTTGGGCTTCTGGCGTTTTTCCAGTTTGTGGAGTTTGTTGGTGTGTGTGTCTGTCTTGTGGGAGGTCTCTGTTTCAGCTCTCCAGGCGGCGAGTTGCTTGGATTTGTTCCAGAGTGTTGGGTGGATTTTGTTGCTGAGTTTGAGGTGGAGAGTGAGTAGGTTTCTGTTGGTTTGATCTAGTAGGTATCTTTTCTTGTGTAGTTCGTTTCTGATTAGGGCTAGTTCTGTTCTTTTCAGGATCCTTTCGCTGGATGGGGTTTTTGAGTGGAATTTCAGTTGGAAGCTTGTGGGGATCACATTTTTATCTCGGCAGTTGCGTAGGAATGCAATGTCACATAAGATGGTGGCTCTTCGGACTTCTAGTTTCTCGTAGGTTCTGGTCAGCTGGAAGGTTTCCTCCCCGTAGAGGTCGGATATTTGTTTTCGTAGATTTTCACGGGTATAGGTATGCATGTTAGGGTGGGTTCGGGTTTCTTCCCGTGTAGAAATCTGGTTGTTTTGGCGACGTTTCGACGAGGTCTCACTCGTCATCTTCAGGCTGGTGTTCTGGCTTCTTTCTTCTTGAAGCAAAGCGTGGTCTCAGTTGAAGTCCTTCTATAAGTACTGCTGGGGGTGTGTGGTTTGCTTGCTCTGTTGCTGATTGTAGGTTCGTTTGTTCTTTTGTGATCTGCTGTGTGGCTGAGGCGATCGTTAAGGGCTTAACTGCTGGTGGGTTAGATGGCTGTTTAGAGACATCCTGTGTGGGTGAGGTGCTGGATGTGTGTCTCTTAGCCTTTTGTTTCTTAACGACCTTGGTGATGGGTGTTCTGGCAGCATCCTGGTCTTTGGTGGAGTGGGGTTCTGTGTCTTGTGAATTCATTTTGGTCTGGCTACGGGTCTGTGGTCTCCCAATGTTTTTTTGGCGTGTGTAAGTGTGTTCCATGTGGTGACTGGAGTGGGGTGTAGCGGTAGATGGTACAGTCGTGGTTTTGTTATTGGATGGTGGTTTCGTTTCATCTGTGGGAAGGGTCTGGGTTTGTGTTTGGTGTGGATGGAAGGTGGTGGCATCTTGTGTCCTTTTGGACCTGGTGTCAGTCTTTGTGACAGAGGCTCGTCTGTTGACCAGGGCTAGTTTCCAGATGTTAGGCAAGCGGGAGCCGTCGGTTTTTTTGTAGATTAGGACGTCCAGGAAGGGAAGTTGGTTGTTGGCTTCTATTTCCATAGTGAATTGTATTTTGGGGTGTAGGCTGTTGAGATGTGTGAGGAAGTTGTTCAGTTTGTCTTTCCCGTGTGGCCAGATAACAAAGGTGTCATCAACATATCTGAGCCAGAGTTTGGGTTTATGTTCGGACTTCTGTAACGCGTTGGTTTCAAAGTGTTCCATATACAGGTTTGCGATGACCGGTGAGAGGGGTGATCCCATGGGTGCTCCTTCTATCTGTTTGTATCTTTGTCCATTGTGGATGAAGTATGTGTTGGTTAGGCAGTGGTTGGTCAGATCTAGGATGTGCTTGGGGGGGTTGTATTTGTTGTGGATAGCTGTCAAGGCTTCTTGAATGGGCACTTGTGTGAAGAGCGAAACAACATCGAAGCTCACGAGTAAGTCATTGGGTTGTAGGTCTTGTTTCTTTATAATTTCTATGAAGTGGAACGAGTTTTGTACGTATGAAGTGATGGATTCTGATAGGGCAATGCCACAGTGGTGATGAACACATCTGACTACCAAGCCAAACTATCCAACCTACTACAAGACCCTGCTTACATACCTTTGAATGCAGACCCCACCACCTACCTGGAAAAAACCACCAAAGCCAAAATAAAAGCCTACGAGAAACTAGAAGTCCGAAGAGCCACCATCTTATGTGACATTGCATTCCTACGCAACTGCCGAGATAAAAATGTGATCCCCACAAGCTTCCAACTGAAATTCCACTCAAAAACCCCATCCAGCGAAAGGATCCTGAAAAGAACAGAACTAGCCCTAATCAGAAACGAACTACACAAGAAAAGATACCTACTAGATCAAACCAACAGAAACCTACTCACTCTCCACCTCAAACTCAGCAACAAAATCCACCCAACACTCTGGAACAAATCCAAGCAACTCGCCGCCTGGAGAGCTGAAACAGAGACACTCACACAAGACAGACACACACACCAACAAACTCCACAAACTGGAAAAACGCCAGAAGCCCAACCCCCCCCCACAGCAGCCCATGAAACAAACAGTCCACAACATATCAGACAGGACACTCACCATCGCAGAGACCAAAGTCCTGTCCAAAGGATTCAACTTTGCAGTCGCCCCCAGACACATCCCCACTGAAAACATCATATGCGGAGTGGAAGCCAGCCTAACCAAAATCAACCCAGATGAGGCCAACAAAATCAGACTCGAAGTCACCAATGTCCTCTGCTCCAGCAAACCACCCAGAAGCAATTTACACAAAGAAGAACAAAAAGCCCTCACCAACCTGAGGAAAGACAACAACATAATCATCCTCCCAGCAGACAAAGGCAATGCCACAGTGGTGATGAACACATCTGACTACCAAGCCAAACTATCCAACCTACTACAAGACCCTGCTTACATACCTTTGAACACAGACCCCACCACCTACCTGGAAAAAACCACCAAAGCCAAAATAAAAGCCTCTCCCTTAAGTGAAGAAATCAAGCCAAGCATCATCCCCAGAGAGAAATCATCCAGATGCCCCAAGCTCTACGGCCTCCCCAAGATTCACAAAGAAGGAACACCTCTCAGACCCATAGTCAGCTCCATAGGCTCACCCCTACAAAACCTCGCCAAATTTCTTGCCAAACAACTCCAGCCCTATGCAGAATCCATCACTTCATACGTACAAAACTCGTTCCACTTCATAGAAATTATAAAGAAACAAGACCTACAACCCAATGACCTACTCGTGAGCTTCGATGCTGTTTCGCTCTTCACACAAGTGCCCATTCAAGAAGCCTTGACAGCTATCCACAACAAATACAACCCCCCCAAGCACATCCTAGATCTGACCAACCACTGCCTAACCAACACATACTTCATCCACAATGGACAAAGATACAAACAGATAAAAGGAGCACCCATGGGATCACCCCTCTCACCGGTCATCGCAAACCTATATATGGAACACTTTGAAACCAACGCGTTACAGAAGTCCGAACATAAACCCAAACTCTGGCTCAGATATGTTGACGACACCTTTGTTATCTGGCCACACGGGAAAGACAAACTGAACAACTTCCTCACACATCTCAACAGCCTACACCCCAAAATACAATTCACTATGGAAATAGAAGCCAACAACCAACTTCCCTTCCTGGACGTCCTAATCTACAAAAAACCCGACGGCTCCTTAGGACATACCATCTACCGGAAAAAAAACATATATATATATATATATATATATATATATATATATATATATATATATATATATATATATATATATATATATATATATATATTTATATATATATATATATATATATATATATATATATATATATATATATATATATATATATATATATATATATATAAATTACAGCACAGTGTAAAAACAAAATAACAACACTAAGTTGATCACAATCAATAAAAACAGAAATAGGCCGGAATGCACAAGAGGGTGAATGAACAACAAGACATAACAACTGAATTAATAGCCAGGGAAAGCCTTCCTAAATCGCCATGTCTGGAGATGTTTCTTAAAAACAGGCAGCGAGGGGGCCAAACAAATCTCAGGAGGAAGTTGATTCCAAAGTTGGTGGGGGGGGGGGGGGCACCACTGAGAAAGCCCGGTTCCTCGACAGTGATTTGTGAGCCTCCTCCTTCCTCCTGCCTGAGATGATCGGGTACAACGAGCAGTCCTCTGTGTTAGGAGCCGCTCCGACAGATAGCAAGGATAGAAACAGACCCCCCCAGGATGGGCAAGATGCCTGCGTGTCAGAGGCACCGGTCTAAGTCAGGTGCCAGAGGCAGGCGGGGACGTAGGTCAGCTGAGAGAGAGGAACAGCCAATGGGCAGCTGGACCCAATGGCCATTATTTTTATCTATCCTGTGCAAGAGGTTGCCTGCATGGATTTGCCCAGGCAGGCAGACCGGGAACTGCTCTGATAAGCATTGCTGGTCAGGAAGAGGAGGAGGAAGCACTAGTGATGGGTTTGGTCTAGTAGTCTTTCATCGTAAGGGTCTCTAGCATTTTTTGGAAGACAAATACACTTCCATTAGTCTACATTGCATTGGATGGATCTTTGTTTGTTTAATCATATTAGCAACTCAATGGGCGGCGTGGCAATCATGTGCCGTTCCTTTTCTGGACATCCCAGAACTGACCACACTGGGAGGGGGAAGTGGGGAGTTGTAGTTTCAAAAACAACCAGCTTTTCCCATCTCTGCATCACTCAGAAGGTGCCCCTGGTTCCATGGGTGCTGGAGTCTCTTTCACTCAAGAGGTAGGACGTGAAGGGGGCTGGGCTGCTGCTGCTGATTGAACCACACACACCCCTGGCTCAGTTGCTGCCCTCCTCCCCCTGCTCTGCGAATGCGAATCCGGATGCCAGCAGAGAGGGCTTCCGTGCTGCTGCCAAAGCGAGGAAGTGACGTCAGGGGAGAAGAGGCGGCACTTCGTTCCAGAGGAGCGCTCTCTTTCTCTCTCGCTCGCTTGACCAACCCCCCCCCCCAAGAGACCTTTTGGCTTTTTTCCTGGCAGGTGAAAGTGGCCTTATCCAAATCTGCCCGCGAGAAGATGAGACGGAAGAAGAAAGAAGAGAAGGAGCATCAGGAAGTGGAGCGGAAGGAAGCCAACCCTTGGGAACGGCCGAAGCCCAGCGAATCGGAGAAGGTGGCCACGGAGAGCAGTAAGCCACGTCTTGTGGGAGAGCCCCTTTTCATGTGGTTTCCCAAGCAGGGAGGGGTGGGTGGGTGGGTGGCGTTGAGAGATCTTCCGTACCCTTTTTCAGGTTCTGGCAGATTCCCCCGCCCCAGCCCCGACCCCTTTCCTCCTGTCGCTTCTTTGGTTACCTTGGCTCCAAATCGGTAGCGGATAAAAAGTTAATTGGTGCGTCCAGCTTGACGGCAATTCCCTGTGGGGATTCCCTCCATCCTCAGTAGGGCCCGAGGCCAGTGCCTGGAAATTGGCTCGGTCTCACCTGTTGCTGTGCACCACTGGCTCAAGCCTTTGAGAGCAGTTGAAACATAACACTGTTGTTAATAACTCACACTTCTTTTTCATCCAACGTCCAAGCACTTCCTCTTTAATGGTGGCTTCTGTGGGCAGGAAGGAGCGTCCTTGAGGGCCTCCTTCCTACAAAATGCCTTGTGACATTCAGTCAGGCTGTGCAACTTCATCCAAACACAAAGTCTTCCCTGTGGAAATCCATGTAGATGGAACATTTTACTAAACCCGGCAGGTGCTGTGGAACGGTTTTTGTGAAGCAAGACCAGTCGCAGGCTCTCCTCCTTCGAGGCCTACCTTTTAAAACAATTTATTGAGTACTGATTTTTCAGGCACATTCTGAAGTCCTAGTTATGACCTATAAATTTGCATCCAGGCAGCCAACCATTGGCATTATTTCTTTTGAGCCTGCCTGAGTTGGCGGAGTGTATTTCCCCCCCCCCCCAGAGGTACTGAGAGAGAGAGAGAGAGAGAGAGAGAGAGAGAGAGAGAGAGAGAGATTTGGTGGGGGAGGCACTTTCTCTGTTTTGCCAGTGTGCGGATAACTGCCTGCCTCCCGCCCCTTCCCCCCTCCCCTTTTAGGACATGGGGCCTTCAGTCCTCAAGTGAAAAGAATGTCGAGCGTTAAAAGGACACAGCCGTTGCTCCTGCTTGAGTCCGGTAAGCCTCTGCAGCTCAAATTATTTTTTGGGGTGGGTGGGTGGGGCAGGGCGAGGATGGTCAGCAGCGGCTGTGGCATTCCTAGAGAGGCAGCCGCTGGCCCTCTCAGGCGCTTGGGCAGAATCCATGCTTGCCTAAGAGGTGAAGCCACAGGCTTGTTGTGTGGCCTCCGGCTGTTGGCTTCCTCGTGTCACACCCACCGCGTGTCTGGTGGCTCCTGTGTGACCCTATTGCCCGCTCCCACAGGGGAATTGTCTCTGGGCCCACGGATGCCGTCCAAGGACCGGATGCTGTCTGCCATGCACAGCCCGGAGATCATGGAGCCCTCGGAACTGAGGCCTTTCCCAAAACCCGAGGCGGCTCTTCTGGAAGCCTTGCAGTACCTGGCCGATGAGGACTGGTAGGTGCCAACAAGGCGTTCTCTCCTGCCCACCGGTCCCACCAGTGCTTGGTGGTTTTAGCTCAGGTCACTTGGATTCCATCCAAAAAGTGGCGTTCCGAGCAGGATTTTTTAAGGGCTTTGAGGGAGGGTGCCGTTGGTGCATTAAAATGTTAATTATCCTAAGATAATTCAACTGAAAGAATGAGATGCAACAGCGATACATTAGCAGTCGCAAGAGAGGCTTTTTCTGACTAGACCTGCCGTCTTCCAGCAAGGCCCCCAGCAGCTGCTGCTTGCTTGGAATGGCCCTGCTGCGCAAGAGGGGCACGTCACAGGAAAGTCCATTAAAGCAGCCTACGGACCCCTGTTTTTCGTTGTGTAGCTGAGCAGTTTGCTTCTCTTGTTATGTTTGCACTGACTAGGATGTGTGGGTTTTTTGTTGTTTCTTCATTTCAATCACAGGGAAAAGAAAATTGAAGGCTTGAACTCCATTCGGTGCCTTTCCGCTTACCACCCTGAGGTGCTGACGGCCAAGCTGCACGAAACAAGCCTGGCTGTCGTTCAGGAGGTGAAGTTTTCCTACTCAGATCTTCATTCCCATCTCAAACATGACCATGTTAACAGTTCGTGCTGAAGTGGGGGTCCTTGCGACCAGCTTCTCTGTATTTTGCATGGTCACCGTCCTTCTGTACCGTGTCGTCAAACTGTGCCCTGTGTTACTGAACTGGGTGTCGGGCTTGGCGGCTTTTTCATGCGGGTAAACCAGCGGGACTGCCCAGAATAGACGTTGGAGTCAGCAGCAGTGAATCTTTGGCTCTCCAGATGTTTTGGAGCACAACTCCCACCGTCCTTTGTCATTTGGCAGTCTAGGCTTGGAATTCTGGGAGTTGTGCTCCAAAACATCTGGAGGGCCAAAGGTTCGCCACCCCTGGTGTAGGTGAAAGGACACATTTTGCCATGGGTTTCCTGGTGTATTAAACCTGTGCAGATTTTTCCTGCAAGTTGATCCTGATGGTTTCAATCGTATTTCTGGTATATTACGGGAGAAGGCAGCATCGCATGATCCATCCTTTTCCGCCAAGCACCTAGTTACCCATTCTTTTTTTCTTGAAAAAATTGAAGGCACTGAGATGAAAATGAGGTAATAATGTTTATTATTACTAATATTAATATTATTAATATCATTTAGGAGCCTCGTGGCACAGTGGTTGAACAGCTATACTTCAGGTAAAACTGTGCTCACGACCTGGGGTTCAATCCCAGGTAGCAGGCTCATGGCTGGCTTTGCCTTCCATCCTTCCGAGGTCGGTAAATTGAGTACCCAGCTTGCTGGGGGATGGGGGGAGGACAATGTGTAGCCTCCATAATTAAACTGTAAACCACCCAGATACTACTTGAAGTGGTATGGGGCGGTATATAAGCAGAACACTTTTGCTTTTTATCTAAATCTGTCTAGAAAGAGTAAGCTGGGCATTCCATGTAAAACTGCCAGGTGCTAAGACCGCATAACAAAATGGGTAACACAAGGCAGTAAAAGCAAGTAGGGTGAAAGGGCAGCCCAGGCAACCATGGAAGCGTGGCTTAGGGAGGGAGAGCCCGGCAAAGACCCAGGAGCCCCTTTTGCCGAGCCTTCCGGGGACGAGAGGCAGTGCTCCTGGGCTCTAGAGGCCGCCATCCTTCCCAGGGAGGCCCACTTCATTATTAACCCCCACCATGGCTGGGATGTAGATCTGGAGCAGTCAGGCTGGACTCTGCGCTTTGGCAGACCCTCCCAAGTCAGTGATGCTGGGATGCCTTCTGCAGGGGATTGCGCAGAAGTTGTGCGCAGCCATTCAGATGTTTTCCCACTGTCAGGTCCTTTAAGGGCCACCAGGATATTTGTAGCTTTCGTTCCGCTCTCGTGGCACTTCACCGTGGAATCAGGTTCTTTCCCTGCAGTAACCACCAGGTGGATTGTCATTTTGACTGAGCTGCCAGTGGCCACCTCAAGGTCTGTTTGCCCCTGTCCTGCCCCAAGCTGGCTTACCTTAAACAGCATTTTGCTCTTTTTAACGCCCACCTGCCTGGTGTGGAAAATAATACCTTGGACTGGGCCGAAGGTGAGTCCTCGTTCCAGAAGAGCCCCCATCCGTGCTCGTTTCTGGCAATGAACAACATGCTTGCCTGGGTCTGCCAGCGCATGAACCTCCCTTGGCCGGCGCTTCCTTCATCGGGTGTTGAAGGGAAGACGGAGAACTGAATGGAGCTGCATGAGACGGTCCAAGGGCACGCTGTCCTTTCGCCCTTGCCTGGCTCCTCGGCTACCTCAGGCGCACCTCCAGGAAGCCGTCACTCCCCGCGCTTCAAGGGACCGTCGTTGGCATCAGTGTCCCAGAGAGGACCAGGGGCCCCCCCGGTCGTCTGTGGCTGATGCGGCTCTTTTCCCTTGGCAGGTGAAGAATTTGCGGTCGGTGGTCTCCCGGGCGGCCGTCCTTTCTTTAGGGGACCTGTTCGCCTCCCTGAAGAAGGGCATGGACCAAGAGCTGGACAGCACCGTGAAGGCCCTCCTGCACAAGGCGGGGGAGTCCAACACCTTCATCCGGGAGGACGTCGACCGGGCCCTGAAGGCCATGGGGAGCAACGTGACGCCGGCCCGCGCCCTCTCTGCCCTCATCAACGGGGGTCAAAGGTAACCCTCAGGGTGGCGGCCCCCCGCGGAGACAGACTCCTGTAAAGCAGAGCAAAAGCACAAAGGGTAAATCCAGGGCATCACAGAGTCACAGCACGGGCCTTCTTAAGGGTTGTCCTCTCCGTCTGCCCGAGAGCCCTCCTCTCCCTTTGAAATACGGGTGCTGCTCCCCTGCACGGACATGGGACTCAGTGGGACTGGCCTGGGGACCCCCCATGGCGGATCCTAAGGGCCCCTCTGCATTTCTGCAAGCCAACCCGTCAGCAGGGTTTTTTTGGGGGGGGGTTGGTAGAAAGGCAAGATACACTTAAGAAGACATGCCTAGGGAATCATAGCAGTGCACTTTATTCACAAAGTAAAATGCACTGCTTTTGTCTGTCTTTCCTGACTTTTTAAAATGGCTATGTGCACTGTAGCAATACGAACTGCACAGCACATGGATTGGGGTGCAAGCATCTCTGAGTCCCAGGCGTGTTCTGTGCCTCTTGCCTGGGACTCAAGGCTTTTATTGGTTTCAGTCAACAAGCGTCACAAGGGGTGAAGTGAGAAGCGTTGGCATAGAAGAGGCTACCTGATGGAGGTCACGAAGAGCCATGAATCCCATGGGTGGGGTGGGGTCGCAGGCAGCTGTTTGTCCTGCAACCCCCTCTCCCAGGCTTCCTGGCTGGCTGACCCAAGGGGAGATCCAGACCGAGGTGGCTTCCTGAGTCTACAGGCTCAGCTATGGAATCCATCACCCTTCATCCAGGGCCTTCCCGCTCAGACAGAGAGGTCTAATGGTTCCCAAAGGCCTCCACCCATGCAGGCCACTGGGGTCCTGTCCTTCTCCCCAAGGGGATTTCTCTACAGTACGCCGGCAGGCTCTTCCTTAAACTGCCAGCTGCCAGAGAGAGCCGATGGCCATGGCAGTCCAGGTGCAGTGCCCACTGTAGCCAGGAACTCAAGAGTGCATGAGCATGCCTTTGCTGCATGAGGGTGTGAGAGAGTTGCCAGTATGTGCTTTGGCTTATTTGTAAGATGTCTGCCTCCCCCCCCCGCCCGCCCCAGTGAGCTGGCACCTCTGCTTGGGCAAAAGGCACTGTGGTCCCCTGCCTCCGTTGGGTGCGAGTTCTTTTGCTGTGGCCACTTCTCCATATATGGCGGCGGCGGGGGGGGGCAGCGCTTCCCTTCACTTTGATCTAAACTCGGCTTTCTGCTGTGCACGTATTTTCTCCTCCAGCCTGAAGGGGTGGTGGTGGTGGTGATGATGGCTGTGCCATGGTAGCTGACCCGTTCCTTTTAGCTCCAAGTGGCTGTTACCGGTGCTTTAGGGAGGGCGGGAGAAGGAGGGGATTTCAGAGGACGCTCTCAGGATCACTTCTAGGAGGCAAGTGAGTCGTGCGCTTTCCTTCTCGGGGATGTGTGACCTCCCTTCCCTGCCACTCTCGCCAGCCACTTGAACACGACGGTGAGGAGGTGCACAGCCCGACACTTAGCGGATGTTGTGGAGCACATGGGGCCAGGACGTGTCCTGTCGGGCATTAGGGACGTGACCGACAAGGTTTTGTCTGCGGCAGCCAAGTTTGTCCAGGACGGATCCCAGGAGACAAGGTAAGGAGCTGAAGAGGGAAGGATGGTGAGGGCCCTCCGTCTCAGGAGGGGAACAGACGGAATGAATTGTGCCTCAGAAGCATCTGGAGGATGAGAGAGAAGGAACGTTGCAGGGTCTCCCCTGGGCTCTGTTGGGTTTTCTCTGTATTGGGGTCCTTCACGCCTCTAGAGCTGATGAGGAGCATTTGGTGGGCTAAGAGAGAGAGAGAGAGAGAATTTTCTGCACCATGAAGCAGAGGCAAAGCGTTGGGTGTCGGTAGGGCTGGTAGCCTGGCAGACACGGAGGACTTCCAGGCCAAGTGGGTCCCCCTGCCCCATCTCTGTTGCCCAGAGCACAGATCCCACCGGGTGCGGGTGCAGGGGCTGAGGAACGCCCTTCCGTGGGAGCACAGCTGGGCTCCTTTCTTAGGCCGCAGAGATTCTCCACAAACGGAAAACCAAACGGCCGCCGATAACGTGGGTGTCGGTTTGGAACCATTGGCCCACAGACCAAAGTTGTCCGTTAACGAATGAAGGCGTTGAAGGGGATGAAGTGAGACAAGAGGGTGTGTGGTCCTTGCAGGTACTACGGCCGGAAGATGCTTTACACTCTGATGACCCACGCTGACTTTGAGAAGGTGCTGGAGAAGCAGGTGCCGCCCAAGGACTTGCCCTACGTGAAGGAGACGGTGGGAAGCCTCCGGCAGAAGGTGCGTCCGTTGGAGGGGCAGCGCGGGGCGTGGAGAGAGGTGGGCTCTGGAGCGCCAGCCCCAAGGAGCCTCCTCTCTCTCTCTCTCTCTCTCTCTCTCTCTCTCTCTCTCTCTGTCTCTCTCTCTGTGTGTGTGTGTGTGGGGGGGGGACCTTTCAGGAGGCCGCTACGGGGTTGCCAGCGCTGCCTCTTTGGGGAATGCCCAGAGAGCCGTGGAGGGAAATACCCCGACAACAGATGGGTTTTCCTTGGCTGTCTTTCTCAGTGGCCGCTCCCAGGCCCTTGGAGCGTGTGGCTATGAAGAGCCAGCCCGGCCCCTTCTGCCTTCTCCTTCTGCCATCAGGCAGAGACCTTCCTTTTCAGGGAGGCCTGTAATCAACACTTAGCATGTGTGGCGGTGTCTCAGGAAAGCCACGTCTGTATCATTTTTCCTAACACGTGTAAGACCTGTGATTATTGTGGCCAAGAAGTACCATCTGTCCAGAAGTCTCTCATCCTCTGTAAGAAACCCAAGACCAGCCCTGGCCAAACTTCGTAGCTGTTCTGAGCTTGGGGGTTGGGGTGTGGGAGGGTGACTTTTGAGAGAGATACTCCTTTGGGCACCTTTCCCTCTGAGACCGAGCCAGCTCTTGGGCAGCTCCCTTCTCTGGGCTCCCTCCATGGGCCTTGCAGGGCTCTGCCTCTGTGGTCCCTCCACCTCATGGCACGCATGCACGCAGGCAGCACGCACGCCCCCCAGGAAGTGGGAAGGTGATCCTTGCCATTGACAGCAAAGGGTTTGTTCCCCTGCTATAAAGGCACAGGATTCCCGTGAGCAGAGAGAGAGAGAGACTCCTGAGGCCCCAGTCTTCTGCTGGATTAAACGGACCCTGTGACTTCACAGAGGCTAAGAAGAATAATCCCTCTGAGCTGAACGGTTTGGTCACCATTTCACCTGCCTCCCAAATCTTAGAAACAGGCAGGAAGTCTTAGAACTCCGCTAGCAATGCCTGTTTCTCAAGCACTGCAGAGGATTGAAATGTTTCCTGCGAAGGTTAAGCTGCTGAGGCCGGTTCCATCCTAAACCGTCTGTGCTCACCTTTCCCTCTGATCTCCCCACCCCCCCCCACCCCCCAAAAAAGTTCCAGGCCTCTCCAGGGTTTTGTCCAGAGCCTTGGAGCCTTGTGGGGACAGGAATTCCATCTCTTTGCAAATCAGGCCTCCTTTTCTGGATTGTGCGTTTCTGGGAAATGCACAAACGAGACAAGAGAGAAAGGAAAGGGTGGTGGGGGCTTCTTTCTGACTTCTTGTTTTGGGGGTGGGGTTGTTGCCGTTTCACAGGGGCTGGGAGAGACGCCCACCGTCACCCCGTCGGCCAAAGGGAGGCGCTCTCACAGCAGCCACACGGAGAGCTCCAGGTCGGCCTCACTGTCTCGGGATGCGCTCAGTGCTGGCGACAGGTACGGCCCTGCCCTCCTCCTCCTCCTCCTCCTCCTCCTTCTCCTCCTTCTCCTCCTCCTCCTCGGGAGGTCCTGCACGAAAGCGGCATGGACCAAGGGGCTGAGGAAGTGCCCATCTGGTCTCGGCTCCGTTTGCATTGGGAGCTCTCTCTCCCCCCCCCTCTCTCTCTCTTACTCTCTCTAGCCCAGTTTGCAGATGGGTTTCTGTTTGCAAAAGGTCCAACAGACAGAGCTAAGGGATACAAGATAACCAACCCCCTTATTGTCAAGTTGCGGAACACAACACCTCCCCTAGGAAAACGTCAGGTCTCCCCCCCCCCCCCGGGTTATGGGCAACCCTCTCCTTTCAAAGGCGTGGCTTGGCATTGCCGGCGGAGTCTTTTAATCGGTTCCGTCACTGTTTGGAGGCGGAACACATGTGGGAAACCCAACAGCTAGTTGGGCCAAACAGATAGCCTTCCTTTTCTGTCCACATGGGTCTTTCCTGGATAAAATTGCCAGACCACCTGAAGGACATTTAGAAGCCACCGCTGCCATTCTGTGGGTGGGATCAATCACGTTGTCTTCAGCTCTTCTTTTTTTTTTTTACAGTAAATGGCCCTTGCCTTGATTATTGGTCTCCTGCCTAGTTCTGGGGTATGTCCAGGGGGTGGGGGAGGTTGGGGGCTTTTTTGATGGAAAGAGAACCCCTTCTGACATGCAAAGCAGAGGCATTTCCTCTTGCAGACCTGAGGCCACTGTCTTGACTGGAAATTGAGTCATGGCAACTGGACTTTTTCTTAGGTCAAAACATTTCACCATTCATCCAAGTAGTTTGTGGGGGACCAATCGGAGGTCTCCTACCAACATTCCTCAGACTGCCGCCTAAGCTACTTGGATGAGTCGCTGTCAAGACTGATAGAGATTAATTGGGTTCAGAGGAGTGTTGCACTAGCTAGCAGAGTGAACAGCGGTGTGGAAAGACAAATGCATTTAGAATTATGAAGCTAGGAGACTATAAAGAAGGCAATAGAACTTAGTACAACAAGGTGTATTACATATGTACACGTGGCAAGAGAAGTAAATAACAGCGTATACAAAGCACAGCATACGACAGAGAAAACAACAGAGCGTGGGGAAGCTGCCTCTCACCTAGGCCGCCCCAACCGTACATTGGTGTCCATTGGTGCTCCATTTATACGCGAAGCTACATGCTGTATTCCAGTCACATCCTAAATGAGGTGGGGTGATCACGCCTTACTACTTGGCACAATCATCTGGACCTTCCAGTGCTAATTATTCCCTGCACCTGTGTCCCAGACCTAATACACATCTTTGTCTAGCACATGACATGGCTTTTTACACAGCATCCATTTTGAAATCTGTTAAATACACGACACAGACACTTTGTCAATAATGCATCCCTTGACGATAGCGAAATGTTTTGATTCCACAAATCCAGTTGCCACGGCTCAACTTCGGGGTCACCTCACCTGGAGGACTGAGAATCTTCACCGAAACATGCCTTGGATACGTCTGTGAAGATTCTCAGTCATCCAGGTGCATTTATCTGGGAGTTGAGTCATGGCTACTGGACTTCTTTTTTGAGAGATAGAAACGTTTCGCTGTTCATCCAAACAGCTTCATCGGTCTGAATACAGCTAGTGCAAGAGACCTTCTTATAGTCAGCTTGACCTCTTGTCCCCTGGTCTGATTGGCTCATAAGATGAACAAAGCCTGAATAGGCTCGTTAGGGAGACATTAGTGTCCATGGCCTTAAGGTAAACAATGGCCTAAGGTGCTGAAACCCATCAAGAATGGGTCGTTAGCTGTGACCTGGTGGTGAAGGCTCCTTGATTTGCCTGGGGACTCTTTCCAAAGGCTGTTCCGTGCCAGTGACCACCATGGCCCACATTTCCAGGCAGGAGCCCTCTTTGGTTCCACAAACCACCACACTCTTTCTGGTGGAACGGAGTCATGTGGTTCCCCCTATGGAATAAATGGCCTCTCTTCAGCTTGGAGAGAGACGTGACCAGTGGGGTGCCCCAGGGTTCTGTTCTGGGTCCAGTGCTCTTCAATATCTTTATCAATGACTTGGAGGAAGGAATAGAGAGTATGCTAATTAAATTTGCAGATGATACCAAATTGGGAGGGGTTGCTAATTCCCTAGAGGGTAGGATGAAAATCCAAAAAGACCTTGACAGATTAAAGTGCTGGGCCAAAGCTAACGAAATGGATTTCAACAGAGGGAAATGTAGGCTGGTGCATCTAGTTAAAAAGAATGAATTGCACAGATATAGGATGAGAGATACCTGGCTGGAAAATAGTACCTGTGAAAGGGATCTGGGAGTCTTGGTGGACCACAAATTGAACATGAGTCAGCAGTGTGATGCGGCGGCCAGGAAAGCCAATGTGATTCTTGGTTGCATCAAGAGAACCATAATGTCTAGATCAAGGGAAGTGATAGTGCCACTCTATTCTGCTCTGGTCAGACCCCACCTGGAGTCCTGTGTCCAGTTCTGTGCGCCTCAATTTAAAAAGGACGTTAACAACTTCGAGCGGGTGCAGAGGAGAGCGACCAGGATGGTTGAGGGTCTGGAGGAAATGTCTTATGAGGAACGGCTTAGGGAACTGGGAATGTTTAACCTTTCAAAAAGAAGACTGAGAGGGGATATGATAGCTATGTTTAAATATTTGAAAGGATGTCATATCGAAGAGGGAACAGGTTTGTTTTCCATGGCTTCAGAGACTAGAACTCGGGGCAATGGTTTCAAACTACATGAAAAGAGATTCCATTTGAACATTAGGAAGAACTTCATGACAGTTAGAGGGGTTCGGCATAAGTGGGATCTGCTGCGCCAAAGGAGGGTGGGTGGAGTCTCCTTCTTTGGAGGAGGTTTTTAAGCCATCCTGTCGGGAGTCCTGTGATGGGGGGTTCCTGCCTGGCAGGGGGTTGGACTGGATGGTCCTCGAGGTCTCTTCCAACTCCATGATTCTATGATTCTATGAATCGCATGGCCTGCCTTGGCTGGAGCTGTTTAGATGGCCTTTAGATTCGAAATGCAAACGGCTCCCGCCGCATTCCCTTCCCGACAGGGAGAGCCGAGAAGGGCGGGAACTGTCCAGGAAATCAGCTCCTCGCAACCCCCTGGAAAGCGCAGAGTATGTGAAAGAAATAACCCGTTTGTTGAATGCCAAAGACTTCCGGGACCGAATTAGTGGAATCAAACAACTGCTGGCAGACACTGAGAGTAACCAGGACCTCGTTGTGGCAAACATTGTGAAGGTAACCTGATGTGCGGTGGGGGTAATGCCTCACCCTGCTTCCTAAACTCACTGGGCCTTGAGAAGGGCCAGAAATGGGGAGCCTTAAACCCCCGCAGGTGGGTTTGTCCAGCAGATAGGAAGATGGTGGCGGTCTTGAGCTGTAGCTTCACATGGAACGAGCGGCTGGACAGTGGCCTCCGCTGGGGCAGAGAGGAGCCTTCTCCTTTGGAAGCCGGAGGTGGCAGGGGGCTGGCCTTGAGCACCTTTCCTTGCATAAGAGTAAAGAGGGCCCCCGTCCCCCCTTCCGAGAGCGTCTCTCTAGAGAGCCATGTCCTTTAAAAGAATGCCTCCATGCCCGGGGGGGGGGGGAGGCATTCCCAGGGAAACCATCCCTTGGCCCTTTGCTAGACTAGATTCTCTTGAATATTCAACTCTGTTTCTCAGAGATTCTTGGTTCAGGCTTTCACAGTGGTAGCAAAATGGTACCCTCTAATTGCCAGAGACAGTGGCCATCTTTTCTGTGCCCAGTAACTAACACAAGAATGGGCTGTTAAAAGGGGCTGCGGGTGGGGTGGGGTGGGGTGGGGTGGGGTGGTGGCGTTGGTGTTGGAGAGGAGGTTTCCCCCAGGCCCAGGCTTCCAGCCGCTGTTACCCGGCATGTTCTTGTTTAGATCTTTGATGCCTTCAAGTCTCGCCTGCACGACTCCAACAGCAAAGTCAACCAGGTGGCCCTGGAGACCATGTGCAGGCTGATCCCTCTGTTGAAGGAGAGGCTTGCCCCTGTGGTCAACATGCTGATCCCGGCCCTGGTGGACAACAACCTGAACTCCAAGAACCCTGGCATCTACACCGCGGCCACGAATGTCATCCAGGCCCTTTGCCAGCACCTAGGTAACAAAAACACCTGGGCTCTTTCCAGTGCCTGTGCCAACCAGCACTTGCAGCCCATTTGGTGGGTGGGCGGGCGTCTATCAGGATGGTGATGCCGGGGCTGCTCAGGCAAGACCTTTACATCAGAACATAAGAAGAGCCACCATGCTGGATCAGGCCAAAGGCCCATCTCGTCCAGCTTCCTGTATCTCACAGTGGCTCCACCAGATGCATCCAGGAGGGCACAAGACTAGATCTCTGTCTCCTGATCCCACTCCCCTGCATCTGGCCCTTGAAGGACCCTGGTTTTAAGCCTGGAGATGACACATCTCCCTCATGGTTTGTCACCTGGGATGGACTTTTAAGAACATAAGAACAAGAAGAGCCATGCTGGCTCAGGCCAAAGGCCCATCTAGTCCAGCTTCCTGGATCTCACAGTGGCCCCACCAGATGCGTCTGGGAGCACATGAGACTAGATATCTGTCTTCTGATACCACTCCCCTGCATCTGGCCCTTGAAGTACCCTGGTTTTAAGCCTGGAGATGACACACATCTCCATCATGGTTTGTCACCTGGGATGGACTTTTCCTCCAGGAATCTGTCCAATCCCCTTTTGAAGGCATCCAAGCCAGATGCCATCAAAGAGTAGGTGTCAATGGGCCATTAGGTGTTGTTTCTCATATGAGCCTCGTGGCGCACTGGTTAAATGCCTGTCCTGCGGGTAAAACTGTGCTCACGACCCGGGTTCAGTCTCTGGTAGCAGGCTCAAGGTTCACTCAGCCTTCCATCCTTCCGAGGTCGGTAAAATGAGTACTCAGCTTGCGGGGGGGGGGGGGAACACAATGTGTAGCCTGCATACTGTAATTAAAATTGTAAACCACCCAGAGACTACTTGTAGTGGTATGGGGCGGTATATAAGCAGAACACTTCCTTCCTTGATCCTGCATCTGTTAGTACTGCACAGGTGTGCGCACATGCAGGTGTTTCAGACGAAAGACAGCTTTGTATCTGCCTGCCTTGGGCCAGTTCAGATGTCAGGGAACATGAGGGAGACGGAGCCATTGGAAGGAGGAGTTGAACACCAGGGGTGCAGTAGCACTCGGACTCATGTGCCTTTAGGGGGTGAATTACATGTGCCTTGGAGGCTGCTAATCCTGAGGGCGACCCTAAGTCAGAAATGACTCGATGGCCCCTCACCAGCAGCACCACTGCCGTCAGGGTGTGCATTTCCCTGGTCTAGGACCCTGGGATCTCCAAATCAAAGACACAACAACCCATCCTCGCTGTTCTTTCTGAGCCACTGTGGGTGGATCTCAGGGCTAAAACGCCTGAAGCTGAATCCTGGGAATGAATTCCCATTCAGGTTCTGCCTCCCTCCCTCCCTCCCTTCCTTTTTTATCTAGACAACTACCTGCTTCTTCAGCCATTTTGCACAAAGGCCCAGTTTCTGAATGGAAAAGCCAAACAAGACATCACTGAAAAGCTTGCTGGTAAGGGCGTGTTTGCATGTCGGAGCCGGGCTGCTTTTGCTTCCGTGCTTTCTATGGTTGGACATCCTCAAGAAATGGGTTGTCCCTCCTTCTTGCTTCCACCGGCAAAGTTGACCCATCAGTCAGTCAGGCAGCGCATTAAGAAGCCCCCCCCCTTCAGAGAGCAGGACCAGCCCTGGTTGAGCCCACCTTGGTCTGCCAAGAAATAAAAAAGGAATAAGACAAGCAACAGAGAACAGTAGAGAAAAACCAGCCTGGCAAGGGGTCCCTCTAGGGACCTGGTTGTAAGAAGGGAGGAGGGGGGGGAGGGGAGACTGTCCTCCTTCCACTACATAAAATGAGCATTTCACATTGAAGAGAGATACCAAAGTTGGTTTTTTCCCTGTAGCAGAAGGGCGTTCCAAACTTGAGGGAATCTGCTTGAATTTCCTTAAAGTGCAGAAGTGTAGCTAATTATGGTCAGAAAGAGCTGGGGTGTGTGAGGGGGGGGATCTGGTGGACGGAGCTCGTGGCTGAGAAAGGAAGGGATACGAGAAGGAAGGGATACGAGTCGGAGCGATTGCCCCGAGAGAGCGCTGTGGTTTGAATGTTATAGGATTTGCAGTTTCTCTAGAAGTTGCAGAGGAACATGGGTGGTGAAGGACCGTTTTCTGACCAGTCTGACAGGATAGAAAAGCAGCCTCTTGCGGTGAGTTTGCTATGACAAATAACTCTCTTTCCTCCTTTCTCTTTCTCTCTCTCTCTCTCTCTCTCTCTCTCTCTCTCTCTCTCTTTCTCTCTCCCCCCCCCCCGCTTCTTGGATTCAGAGCTGGTTGGTGAGCTGTATCCCCGGAAACCGCATGCGGTGGAGCAAAAAGTCTTGGTTGTTTTGTGGCACCTGTTAGGCAACATGACCAACAGCGGCTCCTTGCCAGGAGTGGGTGGGAATATTCGGACCGCCGCTGCTAAATTGTCCAAGGCCCTTTATGCCCAGATGGGCCAGAACCTCTTGATCCACGCGGCCTCCCAGCCCCCGCACATCAAAAGAACCCTGGAGGAATTCCTGGACCCCACCTCCTGAAGCAGGAACCCACGGGCACGGACACCACCACAGCTCTTTCCAGTTCCCGAGCGAGCGAGCGACAGGCCTCTTTCACAGGAGGCGGACCAGATTGAACTCTGGCTGTGTTCCCTGGCCAGGCGCCTGCATTTCATGCCGAGGGGCTGCTCTGGGGGAGACCAACCGCCTGCCACCGGGGCCGCCGTCCCAGCAGCAGCAGCAGCAGCAGCAGCAGCTGCACCCCCCACCTCCGTCCTAGGCTGAGAGAGCGAGCCCAGCGGGAGGCTGGCAGGCTTCTCTGTCTCTCCGGGGGCTCTTCCGAGGATTCTCAGTAGGTGTGGGGATGGGTTGTCCGTGGAAGCCAAGTGAGTTCTGCTCGTTCACACTCGTCCGTCCCGTGACTCGGAGGCCCAGTGCCCTGTGTGGGTACGAACAAAGATGATATTTTTAAAAAGTGGTAGAATCAATCGTGAAATCATGTGATAGGACACGTCTTCTCGTGGAGCCTTAAGACGGAAAGAAAGCTTCCAAAAAGCCTCAAGTGATAGATAACATAGGAGCAACAGGGTTCTGTGGGATGTTTGTGATGGGGGGGAGGGGGGGATGCATTTTAAAAACCACCCCCCACCCCCACCCCACGATCAATCAGTGCTAGCTTGCTTTTGCTGCTGTCCTTGTGTTCCATCCAGCTCCATGGTTGGGTGTGGTTCTTTGCACACTGTTGTAAAACTTTTGACAATGTAGCCTCTTGACCAACATTTATAGTTGCCTGGGAGTATTTTTCACAGATTTTGAACCACATGCGTGTTCTAGAAGAGATGTCTCATGCTGGGTGTAGCTCCCATATTTTAGTGTGGAAAATATTGCTGGATTCTATTTGTGTCCAAAACCTACGAAGAGGTTGGCTTTCTCTGCCCTGCTGTGCAATTCTCGGTCAGCCATCGAGTGCCAGGTCTTCTTCCTCTCTCCCAATTTGGTATCTACAAGTACTGTATTCATTGGAAGAGGGGAGGGGAGGGGGGGGAAGGTTATACAAATAAATGGATTTATTTCTCTAAAGAGGCGGTGGTGGTTTGTTTCCTCCTTGGGAGTGACCTTCTGGGAACGCCTTCCGGTCTAAATTTGGGACGGTTGAGGGGAAACATCATGCAAGGACCAACGGGGGGGGGGCGGCGGAGGACGACCCGAGGTCTCGAGGACTACGCTTCCCAGAATCCTCCCCCGCGGCCCAACATGGAGGCAAAGGCAGGGCGCTGTAGCCCCGCCCCTCTAGAGCAGGGAGGAGCCGGAGCCCTGACGCGCGCCATCACCACATCCTGTGACGGGTCCCTTCTCCCTCCCTTTGCGCATGCGCTGCCCTCTTCCCGCCAGCGGCGCCGGGGGTGGGGCGAGCGGAGGGAGGCGTCAGGACGGTGCGCCTGCGCAGTAAGCCCACTCCCTCTGAGGCGACAGCGGCGGCGGCGGCGGCGGCCTGTGGCTTCACTCTCGGGCGGCGGAGGAGGAGGCAAGAGGAGGAGGAGGAGGCGAAGGCGATCAGCCTCGGGCCCCGATGGCCGAGAGCGCGCGGCCGGTGAGGGAGAGAAGGAAGGAGGGAAGGAAGGAGCCCCGGCCTGGCCTCCCTCGGAGGAGGAGGAGGAGGAGGAGGAGGAACGGAGCGGCCTCGGCCTATTCCCGCCCGGCCCGTGAGGAGGAAGGCCCGGAGGGGGGGGAGGGGGAAGGGGGGGAGGGAGGAGGAGGAAGGGGGGCCCCTCTCCCCCTCTCGAGAGCGGGTCAGGGGCGCATGCGTGTTCCCGGAGGCGGGGAGGGAGGGGGGAGGAGGTCTTGGCCACAGGTGGGGGGGCGCCCCTCCCTCGGCCTCTCTCTGCGCGTGCGCGTCCTTCTCTCTCTCTCTCTCTCTCTCTCTCTCTCTGGGGGCGCGCGCGCGCGGGGAGGGTGGCGGCGGCGGCGGCGGCGGCGTTGTTTCCGCGAAGGCGCCACGTGGGCCTCCCTCTTCCTCCTCTTCCTCCTCCTCCTGAGGAACGACAGGTCCCTGACCCGAAGGGGTGGCGGCGGCGGCAAGGAGGAAAGGAAGGGAAGGGAAGGGAAGGAGGGTGGCCGAGGGGGAGCGGACCCTTCACCCTTCCCCCCCAAAACACACACACACACACACACACACACACACACGAGGGTGGTCTGCCGAGGAGGAGGAGGAGGAGGGCTCGACCAACCCCCCTCCCTCTCTCTCCCCACGGACCCCCCCCCCCCCGCAAGTGCCTCCCAGGAGTCCTGGCCAGAGGGGGAGACGGTGGGGGGAGCTTTCCTTTCCAAAGAGGTTCCTGTCTCCTCAAGGGAAGGGAAGGCCTCAGGGAATGGACAAAAAGCCCTGCAGGTGACACACACACACACCCCACACACACAAAGTCCTGGCCACCGGACTCCTAAGAAAAAGGGCCCTTAAAAGAAGACCTGGGGGAGGGGTGGGGGATTTGGAAAAAAATCCCATTGACTACTAAGACCTTCCTGGTCCTCCAGTGCTTCCTGTTGGATGTTGGTATCTTCCGTTTCCCTTGTGACGCAGGTAGTAGCTCCGTGGAGTCCAGAGGTTGGGGGCCTCCTTGACACCGGCTGGGTGGGAGGAGGATCATCCATGGCATCCCTTCCGGCCCTGCAGTTCTAAGACTATATATATGTAATTCAAAACAAAACACAGCCCACTGCTCCAGCTGAGAAGGCGTCTGCCTAATCAAGGGCACCTTTAAAGCCTCTCCGGCCTGATTCGTTGCCAGTGTTAGATGGTCTGATGTCCAGTGGAACACTCAACCATGGTTTAATGTTACTTCTCATGCCTGAGCTGGGAAAACCCCTGATCAAGAGCTCTTTTATCCTCCCCGCCTCTCCTCCCCAATCCTGTAAGATTCCACTAGCACTGGCCTTTAGTTTCTGGAGTCTTAGGTCATTTGTTGCAGTTGACTTGGACTACACCTGGGTTAGACCAAATTAGAGACGGGTTTCAATAAGTGTCAAGGCCAGTTGGCTTTTTGCTACACACTGGAAGTCAGCCAAATCAGGAGTCATTGGTTGCTCACAATTATTGAAAATTGTGCATGCAGCCCTGAGACCTACGTGGCTCATCATTACATGCAAACGCAGCCATTATCTGAAGTGTATTCCTGCTAAAGATTTCTGTTGGCCTTGGGGCCTGGCAGCTTGTGCGATCTGAATGGACTCGATCAGTGGTGAAGTAACGGACTAGTATTTAAAAAGTCATATTTAATTTAAGCCGTATATCATTGTTTCTGTACACAAGGGCTCATTCCTGCACATGCAATGGCCACTGACAGAAAAGCAGCCTCTGGTCATGCTGAAACCTACACTCAGTTTGAATGTGTACAGCCACTTGGGCACGTGCTGAGAAACCGACATTTCCTAGTTAGGTAGGGAACTTTTCTATCATCAAGATGTTTGTGTTACCCTTCAACAAAGCTAAATGTTTATGGCAGTTTTCAGTGTACAAAGAACATGGCACTTAAGCATCCATATGTTGTATTTAAGTAATGCAACAAAAACATTTAAAAACATAACACCAACATCTGGGAACAATGGCAGTGTTAATTAAGTAGTGATTCCTAGAAAAACATTAAACCTGAGGTGTCAGGAAACGCTTGTGGGGGAAAGTGGCATTGATTCATTAAGTGTAAGCATGAGGCTTTCTTATTTCTTACCAAGCCAAAGGCCCAAGTTTCAGCCAATGAGCCAAAAGGTAGCCGTTACCACTGATTTCTGGCAAAAGGTACTTTTAGATTCAGGAGATTTACCAGATTATGCACACACAGACTCACTTTAAAAGGTGGTTGGCCAAGTATAGCTTAACTTCCTTTCCTGGTGAGAAATGTTTTTCCACTGCAAGATTCATCCAAAAAACCCATACAAACCAGATTTGAAATAATGTAACGCAAAAAGAAAAAATGAGTCCCTTGCTGCTGGTTAAGCTTATCTCAGCTGCTCTTAAATATCTGTGGAGCTCAGTCTAGGGACCCCCTGGTGCCGACTGGCCAGGTTTAAAGGGCTCCAGCCATTGACAGAGCGGCAGGAGTGCTCAGGAAATGGTGCTGGAACTGCCCCTCCGCGCCATATTCTGAGGAAACGGTTGGTTCATTTTCTGTGAAAACAGTCAGGTAGGCAGTTCCACGGGATCGCGCTCCCTACCTGACTGTTTTCTGAGGGCTCCTGCTGAGCTGGCAATGGCTGGAGCTCTTTAAACCTGGCCCAGTCGGCACCAGGGGTTCCCCCTGGTACCGACTGGGCCAGGTTTAAAGGGCTCCGGCCATTGACAGAGCGGCAGGAACCCAAAAACGATGGAACGAAACGGTTAATTTCAGTGGGAAAATGACCGCTTCGTTTTGTCTATAACGAAATGGTGCTTCCTCATTTTGTTTTGTTTCATTGTTTGTGGTGATTTTTGATTCGTTGTTTGTGGTGAGTCATGTGAATTCCAAAGTGTCAGACGAAAGCCATGAATCAGTGGCAGTCAGACATTGTGGGTGACCTCTTTGGTGTTCCGTAGGTGGATGTTGCCCAGCAATATTTTGACCAATATCCCATACTGTGAGATCTGCAAACAATAACAGACTACTGAGTGGTTTTACTTCCCATCCCATCTTCAGTTGTTTTTGGGGAAACGGGGGAACTTTTCTTCTTTTCTTGGAGGAATTGAGAGCTCAGGTTCTCATGCCATGAAAAGGCTTTCTGGCCACGTGTGCCGGCTGGCCGTGAGGAGCTTCTCCCCTCTTGTGTCAAGAAGAACCTTGTGAAATCTGAGCATTCTCCCAGGGTCTGCACTGTTTGAGAATTCTTAATTAATCTTTTTCCATTTGCACACCCAGGCTTGTGCAATTTGCTGTGTGTCCTGAAACAGTTGCTTGGCCCATGGGTCCCATGTAGGGAGTGCTGGGAATGGTGGTGGTTTCATTGTTCTAAAAGTTAGGGCTGCTTTGATTGATCACCATTTAACTAGCAGCCCTTTGATTACCGGTTCTTAATTGGTGTCTCCTAGCTCAGAAGCTGCGTGGGAGGGTGACCACATCCAGGACTGACATGCAGCTTGCCTTCTTTGATTTTAACATATGTAGGCAATGTTTTGCCCAAGGAGTTGCATGCAGAGTATTAGGGATTGTTATTATGCTGGTGTTGCAAGACCCTGAGGGGTGGGAAGAACTGGGGTTACTGCAGTTCCCTAATCACAGGCTGGGAAAGTGGGTTTGCCAGGGGAGGTTGTATTTCTTCTGATGGCTATAAAAACAGTTGATGAAGATCCCGGGCTTAGGGATATGCAGGTTCTTTGAACAGGGAGGTCTCTCTATCGGGGTGGCCATCTTAGACCTAAACCCTGCACCGTGGACACTGCTAGGAGTCCACTGAATATTGTTTAACAGCAGCAGTAGGTAATCTTCGGTCTTCCAGAGGTTATGGACCACAGCTCGAATCCTTTGTCATTGGAAATAGAGCCTCTGAATTCTGGGACTCGCAGTCCAAAACATCGGGAGGGCTGAAGGTCACTCAGTAACTCAGCCAGCAACATTGGAGCACTGGACAAGTTTCATTTGGGCTGTATGAGCTGTTCTGGCATGACCGCGGACATTTCAGAGCAGGAAAGATGTGTCTCTCAACTCGGGTGATGGATGGAGACATTTTTCTCGTGGGTGGGAATGTCTGCCTGGCCTCTCCCTAGTCAGGGAGCTCAGTTCCCTTGGGCGCTGGATAACTGCCGTTCAGCCAGGTTATTTGAAATTAGGGTTTACCTCCTGTGAAATTACAACTGAATTTATAGTACGGTTCATGCACAGAAGCTTGGCCTTCTGCTTTGAGGACAGTCCAGCTCTATCAATGGGCACGAGTATGGAAAGGGAAGATTGTCTTGTCCCCATAGCAAATGCCCTTGGTAATAACAAAAGAATAATTGGATGTCCAAGATCCCTTAGATTCCAAAGGATGCCACATCCACCAGGTTGATGACTTGGCATTCAATATGTGAAATGCAATTCAAGCAGTTGTCTTTACCTGTAGGTCAGCTATGTCAGCATTGGTGGTATTTCCAAATGCTTCCGTCTAACTGTGAACGTTTCAGCTTAAGATACAAAGAGAGGACTCTTTCTCACCCTGATCGGGAGTGGTATTGCTCAGAATAAATTTGTGTCTCTTGATATGTTGCACAACATGTCTTCCGTGGGGCAGAATTGTTTCCCTTTCCCTTGAGGTAGCGACAGAGGCCACCATAATGTGTGCTTGCTCAGTTCATAACCTCTGTTTTGACTTGCAATCTGGACCAAATGTTTTATTTGTATTTTCACTCGGTATATAGTACAGTATTTGAATTCTCCCCTGCTGCTAAGCAGTCCGTAGAGACCGCCTGGGAGGGGCTTCTTTTTCTGGCTCTGTTCTACCTTTCCACCGACTGAAACAGCTTGCCTTCTGAAGAGTGAGATGGTTTTTCCTTTGGATGGTCAGCCGTGGATGCCCAGGGTCCCTCCCTCCCTGGTGGAGGGGTCCAGTTCAGGCTGGGTTCTTCAAGGCTTTTAGGATCTCCCTTTGCCTCAGCTGGGGAGTGGTGGAGGTGCGGGCGGAGCGTCAGGGGAAGATTGATTGTGATGGGCCTCCTCTGCTCCAACAGGCAGTCTTCTAACAGAACCCAAGGGAGCGGCCAATCGCTATGCAGAGTCCCGATCCTGAGGACACAAACAGCGACTTGAAGAGCGAGAACATGGGCAAGGACAGCGAAGCCACGAGCGAGCCGCCCAGTGACTTTGGTACAGAGATCATGAGCGTCACGGAGATGGAGCAGTCCCCGGATAACTCTCCTGGCCTTGTCTCGGCCCAGGAGGAGGAGGAGGAGGAAGAGGAGGAGGAGGCTCCCCAGGACCATGAAATGCCAGCCCCCAAAACGGAAAAGGCAGCAGCAGCAGCAGAGGAGGAGGAGGAGGAGCCGTCGTTCCCTCCTGAGTTTGAAAAAATTCTGGAATGTAGTTGAAACGAATCCACAGGATTTCACCGGCTGGGTCTATCTCCTTCAGTATGTCGAGCAAGAGGTGAGTAGTATTTCTCTCTAATTTCCCCACCCCACCGGCTCCTGCTTCAGAGTGTCATGCGCGATAGCTGTATTTCTAGGTGTATCCTAATCCCCAGGGCCTCAGGCAGGTTTTTAGTAATATTACACAGAGGAAAGAATCTAGACAATGCTAAAAATCACAGTTAAAGTTACACTGAAATTAACTGTTTGTCAACTGCATTCAAAGGCTAGTTCCTATGGAAAGTTCTTGTAACAGTTTCAGGAGATGAGCTTTTTAAGAGAGGAGGACAGAAAGGCTCGGTGCATTAAAGCAACCACCGAGATAGCTCCTCTGGAATGACATTAACATAGCTTTCTCATTAAATTAAAACTCCTAGGTGTTACCTAAGTGGTAATATAGTGTGGCGGCATCCACTGTCAGCAGATGCTATCATCTCCTTGCCTTAGGGAATAATACATCATCTCCTCTGTCTTGTCTGCCTGTGTATGTATCTGTTTATGCCGCATTTCTCTCCATAGTGGACTCAAGGTGGCTCACAACAACTAAAACTACAAAACAAAAAATATTAAAGTGCTATATAAATGCCACATTAAGAACAATGAAACATACATATATTGAGATTTGAAACCAGCAATCAGATACTTTAAAAACATTTTAAAATCTCTTAAGTAAGTTTATTTTAAAAAGCATCCCAGAGGCACTTCCTGTTAACAAGTCTGGCTGAGGAGGACTTTTGCTGGTATCTGTGAGGGCCTTTGAATATGACATGTTGAGACATTATTATGTCTAATAATGTTTAAAAGGCAGCTGGCATTATTACTGAAAGAAGCCTGCCTGTTCTGGAAAAGTCCCAGAAATGCTTGCACCAGAATATATTTCAGGATCACAAGAACACCCTTGCAATGTTTGTTTTCTTTCTCTGTCAGAATCTTGCTGATGCCAGTCAAGGGTGGGACTGGTGTGGTAATCCTAGAGGACTGGCAAGGTGCCCCTTTGGCCCTAAATTTATTTATTGATATGCTTTTATTTATTTGCGGCCCTGCTCCCAGTAGGGCACCCAAGGCAGCTCACAACATCAGAAACTTTGAAACAATCTACAGTTTAAAGAAACAAGCAAACCACTCTATAAACCTCATATTAAATCTCATTCCCTCTTGGAAAGGGATGTTTAATTCTCACTTCCGCAAATATAGAAGAGGAGGATCTGAGGATCTGTATTCACGGCTGAGATTGTAAAGTCCACCCTTTGGGGCCGTAATAAATGAACACACCGTGAAGACCTCCATGGAAAGAGAGCCTGGCCTCACCCAACATTGATGGCCGTTTGAAAGTTTCTCCTTACGTTTGGCCGCAGTCCCGTCCCCTACCGTGTTGGCTGTCATTTCCTCAGAGGACTTGGAAGGGGGGGAGCCTGCCTCATCTGGTGCAGGTGCGGCGGCTGTTGAGAACTTTGCAGGCTCTGTTCAGGCCTCCTCGCAATCCTTTCCTTGTATTGGCTTTTTGAAGCTGAAGAACTTAAGTGTCCAGATCCCTCGCAGTCCTCCTAGTCATTCCCCTCTGGAGGATATATATCCAGGTCGAGAGGTTCACAGAGCAAGTACCGGAAAGGAGATGGTAGAAGCTGTGTGTTTGACTACTAGAGGGTAAAAGGCAGTCGCCAGGGTGCATCCTTGCAGCTTCTGACCTAGCATCCCTGTAGGCATTTTTGTGAGGAGCAAAAGAAGGCACGTGCTAAGGCGCTGTTGACTTGAAGCCATGAAAGGTTAAACTGCTGCCGAACAGTTTAAGCCTATGTGGTTTGATTTAGCACCGTTTCCACCTCAAGAAATAAGCAGACTTTAATCATCAGAATGTGTGAGAGACAGGGAGAAGTTTGAGTTTCTCCTTGACTTTTACTTGTTTTAGGTCACTTTATTTCTTTTCTGCCTTTCTCTTAATACTATGGCTCAACAGGTTGCAATCTGATTCAAAAGCAGAAGTAGAAACATAATAACTAAACATTAAAATAAAATTAGAATAAATTTATCATACAGAAAACAGCAACCATGTTTTTAAAAATATATATTGTTCTTCGTGGCGTCTGTGAATGTACACGTAAGGGTTAACTGTGTGCCTGCGCAGAGTAATACGTCTGTGAAGATTCTCAGTCATCCAGGTGCGTTTATCTGGGAGTTGAGTCATGGCTACTGGACTTCTTTTTTGAGAGATAGAAACGTTTCGCTGTTCATCCAAACAGCTTCATCGGTCTGAATACAGCTAGTGCAAGATACCTTCTTATAGTCAGCTTGACCTCTTGTCCCCTTGTCTGATTGGCTCATAAGATGAACAAAGCCTGAATAGGCTCGTTAGGGAGACATTAGGATCCTTTGGGTGGACAAGTCTCTGCCTTAGTGTGTTCATGGGTTTGAAATAAACAGGAATGTGGTGTTTGCCAAAAATCCTTTTAAGCTTCTCCGACACTCCCGCCATGTAGGGAATGACCAGGTTCTTCCGTCGGGTCTGGGTCTCAGACTGATCCCTTGTTCTTCTGGGATGGCCCACTGCTTTGTTGAAGGCCCACCTTGGATATCCACAGGCCTTAAGTGCTGTCTTCAGGTGCCTGTCTTCCTTCTTCTTGGCTTCTGAGGAGGTGGGGATGCTCTCTGCTCTGTGGCTTAGGGTCCTGATGACTCCTAGTTTGTGTTGTAATGGATGGTGAGAGTCAAACAGTAAGTATTGATCTGTGTGGGTGGGTTTCCTGTAAACTTCTACTCCTAGGCCACGGTCAGGTCTGATGATGACTGCACAATCCAGGAAAGCCAGCCTGTTGTCTTGGGTGTCTTCCCTAGTGAACTTAATATTAGGATCCACTGCGTTGATGTGGTCTGTAAAGGCCTGTACTTCCTGCGTCTTTATTTTAACCCAGGTATCATCTACATACCTGAACCAATGGGATGGTGTTGTCCCTGGGAAGGTGTTGAGTGCCTTCTTCTCCACTTCTTCCATGTATAGGTTTGCTACAATTGGTGACACTGGGGAACCCATGGCACAGCCATGCTTCTGTCTGTAGAAGTCCCCTCTGTACATGAAATATGTGGTGTTCAGACACAGGTCCAGGAGCAGGCCTATCTGGTCTGGGTTGAGGTGGCTTCTGGAGGTGAGGGTGCTGTCTTCTCTTAATCTTCTCTTTACCATTATTAGCGCATCAGTGGTGGGTATGCTGGTAAAGAGTGATGTAACATCAAAGGATACCATGGTTTCCTCTGTATCCAGTTTGAGCTCCCTGACTTTAGAAACAAACTCTTCTGAGTTGTGTACGTGGTGGTCCGTGTGTCCAACCAGTGGGGCTAGGATAGTTGCCAGGTATTTTGCGATGTTATAAGTCACTGAATTTATACTGCTGACAATAGGTCTGAGGGGGATTCCTTGCTTGTGGATCTTGGGAAGTCCATAAAAGCAGGGGACTGTCTCTCCGGGATATAACCGGTGGTAGGTCACCCTGTCAATTGCGTTTTCCTGCTCCAAGAGTTTTAAGCATTCTATTACTTTCTTCTTGTAATTGCTGGTGGGGTCTCTTCTTAGTTTTTCATATGTATGCTGATCATCTAAAAGTGTGATAACCTTCTCGTGGTAGTCCACCGTATTGAGGACGACAGTGCACTTTCCTTTGTCCGCAGGCAGAATTGTGATGCTCTCATCCCTGCTGAGGGATGTCACAGCACTTCTCTCTTGGCTGGTGAGGTTGGATGGTGGTGGTTGAGCACTGGATAATGCAGCAGAGACTTTTATCCTGAGTAGTTCTGCTTCTGCTGCTGGCAGATTGTTGCTGTGGATGGCTGATTCTGTCGCTGTGATGAAATCCACAACAGGAACCTGTTTGGGTGTGATGGCAAAATTTAGGCCTTTGGATAGGACCTCTCTCTCTGTCTGGGTGAGTTCCCTGTTTGAGAGGTTCTTCACCCATTTGTCCTGTGAAGAACCTCTCAAACAGGGAACTCACCCAGACAGAGAGAGAGGTCCTATCCAAAGGCCTAAATTTTGCCATCACACCCAAACAGGTTCCTGTTGTGGATTTCATCACAGCGACAGAATCAGCCATCCACAGCAACAATCTGCCAGCAGCAGAAGCAGAACTACTCAGGATAAAAAGTCTCTGCTGCATTATCCAGTGCTCAACCACCACCATCCAACCTCACCAGCCAAGAGAGAAGTGCTGTGACATCCCTCAGCAGGGATGAGAGCATCACAATTCTGCCTGCGGACAAAGGAAGGTGCACTGTCGTCCTCAATACGGTGGACTACCACGAGAAGGTTATCACACTTTTAGATGATCAGCATACATATGAAAAACTAAGAAGAGACCCCACCAGCAATTACAAGAAGAAAGTAATAGAATGCTTAAAACTCTTGGAGCAGGAAAACGCAATTGACAGGGTGACCTACCACCGGTTATATCCCGGAGAGACAGTCCCCTGCTTTTATGGACTTCCCAAGATCCACAAGCAAGGAATCCCCCTCAGACCTATTGTCAGCAGTATAAATTCAGTGACTTATAACATCGCAAAATACCTGGCAACTATCCTAGCCCCACTGGTTGGACACACGGACCACCACGTACACAACTCAGAAGAGTTTGTTTCTAAAGTCAGGGAGCTCAAACTGGATACAGAGGAAACCATGGTATCCTTTGATGTTACATCACTCTTTACCAGCATACCCACCACTGATGCGCTAATAATGGTAAAGAGAAGATTAAGAGAAGACAGCACCCTCACCTCCAGAAGCCACCTCAACCCAGACCAGATAGGCCTGCTCCTGGACCTGTGTCTGAACACCACATATTTCATGTACAGAGGGGACTTCTACAGACAGAAGCATGGCTGTGCCATGGGTTCCCCAGTGTCACCAATTGTAGCAAACCTATACATGGAAGAAGTGGAGAAGAAGGCACTCAACACCTTCCCAGGGACAACACCATCCCATTGGTTCAGGTATGTAGATGATACCTGGGTTAAAATAAAGACGCAGGAAGTACAGGCCTTTACAGACCACATCAACGCAGTGGATCCTAATATTAAGTTCACTAGGGAAGACACCCAAGACAACAGGCTGGCTTTCCTGGATTGTGCAGTCATCATCAGACCTGACCGTGGCCTAGGAGTAGAAGTTTACAGGAAACCCACCCACACAGATCAATACTTACTGTTTGACTCTCACCATCCATTACAACACAAACTAGGAGTCATCAGGACCCTAAGCCACAGAGCAGAGAGCATCCCCACCTCCTCAGAAGCCAAGAAGAAGGAAGACAGGCACCTGAAGACAGCACTTAAGGCCTGTGGATATCCAAGGTGGGCCTTCAACAAAGCAGTGGGCCATCCCAGAAGAACAAGGGATCAGTCTGAGACCCAGACCCGACGGAAGAACCTGGTCATTCCCTACATGGCGGGAGTGTCGGAGAAGCTTAAAAGGATTTTTGGCAAACACCACATTCCTGTTTATTTCAAACCCATGAACACACTAAGGCAGAGACTTGTCCACCCAAAGGATCCGATACCAAACCATAAAAGGAGCAATATAGTATATGCAGTCCAATGCAGTGAAGAGTGTTCAGACCTCTACATTGGAGAAACTAAACAGCCATTAAACAGAAGAATGGCCCAACATAGGAGAGGTAACAGCTCAGGACCAGAATCAGCAGTACACCTCCATTTGAAGGAAAAAGGCCACTCTTTCAAAGATGAGGATGTACACATATTAGACAAAGAAGAGAGGTGGTTTGAGAGAGGAGTAAGGGAAGCCATTCATGTCAGCATTGAAAATCCCTCCCTCAACAGAGGTGGGGGGCTCCGGCATAGTCTAGCTGCTACTTACCAGGCTGTACTTTCCACAGTACCCAGGCAAATCAAGGAGCCTTCACCACCAGGTCACAGCTAACGACCCATTCTTGACAGCTAACGACCCATTCTTGATGGGTTTCAGCACCTTAGGCCATTGTTTACCTTAAGGCCATGGACACTAATGTCTCCCTAACGAGCCTATTCAGGCTTTGTTCATCTTATGAGCCAATCAGACAAGGGGACAAGAGGTCAAGCTGACTATAAGAAGGTATCTTGCACTAGCTGTATTCAGACCGATGAAGCTGTTTGGATGAACAGCGAAACGTTTCTATCTCAAAAAAGAAGTCCAGTAGCCATGACTCAAGGCCTGCGCAGAGTGCACTTGGAATTGTCCAGAGCTTTCAGGGATCATTGTGTACTTCAATTTCAGTTGCCCCGTGCCAGTGGTATCCTGGACAGGTAACAAATCTTAATTTTGCCTGGAAAAGTTTTCTCAAGAAAGTGGTTGTTCACTGCTGACTAGGTTAGGACTATGACTTGGAATCTTTCAAGGAAGAGGGTCCCAGGCTGAGAGGTGGGTGGTGTTGGCCAATGCTCACCTGTGTGCTTTGTTCCATAGACTAGGCACAGGGATGATATACTTGGAAAGTTTTTGGTGAGTTCTGGTTAGTGGCGGTAAAAATCACCAAGAAGGTGTGGCCTCTCGTGTTTCCTTCCGTTTGGCTTCATAGGAAGAAGCCAGCCAGCCAGCCAGCCAGCAGTCCGTCCTCGTTTAATCCTTTGGGGGAAGTGCTCTGGGTTTGAACCTTGGGACTCAGATAGGTTTAACCTGGGTCAGAATTGGAGAAGTCCCTTTCCGAGCTTCCGCCTGTGTGCCGTATGTCGCTTTCACCAGCGTTTTTCCACAGATAGTTTTGCCAAGTCTAAGACTGCTAAAATGAAACTGTGTGTCTCTCCCAGAACCACTTGCCAGCGGCCAGGAAAGCCTTTGACAGTTTTTTCACCCATTACCCCTATTGCTACGGCTACTGGAAGAAGTATGCCGACCTGGAGAAGCGTCATAGCAACACGAAGCAGGCCGACAAGGTACGTAGGCGGTGGGGGGGCTGGCAGCTTTCTGCGCCTGGGTCCTGTGAGCCAAACGAGAACCAGACCACGGCAGAGCCCCTGCTGCTGTTTTCCCCACAGGGCGGCTATTTTTGGTTTGCGCTTGTCACTCCTTGTGGCACCGGAGCTAATATCTTCTCTCTTTGTTGGCAGGTGCGTTAAACCTTCTACTACAGTTTGTCAAGCTTTGCAGTGCAAGCGTCTGCATTACACTGCAGCTTAACAAGTAGGGCAGGGCTTTTCTGTCACTTACATTATACATTTATTATTATTATTATTTCACAAAATTCAAACGCTGTGGTTGGTTCTGCTGGTCACTCTTGCTACATCTTATTGCATTTTTGGTCAGACGCTGTCATTGGTGCTCTAGAGGGTCTGTGCCCTATGGTCTGTACCCCAAAGCCTGCCCACACAGCCTGGTCAGATGCAGGGACGGCTGCGCTTTGAAGATCAAGACTCCGCTGCTCGTGGAGATCAGAGCATTGCCATGTTCTAGCCAACCTCCACCCAAATGGTAATGGTAGATTATTTAAACAAAATTCCAGTACATTAGTATTTCTTAAGGTTCGCCGGATAACACAGTGTTGCCTCTCTCTTATGACTTAATTTGAGAGCTAGAAGGATAGCTTTTGTTGGTGTTCTCTTTGTAGGTCTATCGGAGAGGGCTCCAGGCCATACCTCTCAGCGTCGATCTCTGGATCCATTACATAAATTTCCTCAAAGAGACCCTGGATTCCAGTGACCCCGAAACCGTTGGGACCATTAGGGGGTGAGTTCCTTGAGAGAAAAGCCTAGCAGGCCTACTCTGTGCAGGAAAATGTTTGCAGAGGCCAGCGAGCAACTGTGTAGCCAGAAACATCCCCCCTGGGCCTGCTGGAGGTGGATCTTTTCCAGTACCTCTGAACCTTTCCTTTTCTTCTCATGGAGGGGAAGCATGCTGATGGGATGTATGTGGTGGTAGGGGGGCAGACTTTGTAGGCTTGAATTTCTGTGTTGGGTTAAATACATAATTTTAAATACATAATTTTTATATTTATAAATCACCCAGGATGGGTAGGAATAAGACAGTTCTGCCGTCTTGCATCCCCCCCCCCCCAGTTCCTGAACTGCAGTTCTCCTAATCCTAGGCCACTGCCCATAGTCTGACTGAAATTGGCCAGACGGTTTGGAGGAGAGCAAAAAAAACCCTCATGAGAATGCTGAGATCTAAACTTGTGTGGTACATAAGATGGTGGTTAAGATGTAGCATTTTAAGGCCTTGAATATTATTGTTTTTTACCCTTTTAAAATAGTCACAGTAGGTCAGTGAAGAATGCAGTGTTGCAAAATTTCTGATTTCACCTTAACTGAAAGAGACTCGGCTGCTTTTGGTCGTTGCTTCGCCGGGTCCTTGTTTGCTAGGGTCACCTGGATTGTTTTGCTCTCCTAGGACCTACGAGCATGCCGTCCTTGCTGCAGGCACAGATTTCCGCTCAGACAAACTCTGGGAAATGTATATAAACTGGGAGAATGAACAAGGTAATCTGAAAGAAGTGACAGCGGTGTTTGACCGGATTCTGGGAATTCCCACTCAGCTGTATAGCCATCACTTCCAAAGGTAAGAGAACGGCCTGCCTGGTGGGGCTGCTTGGACTAGACTAGAACCGACTCCTTCCGTAGCACTGATGGTTTTTGGAAAGGAGGTTCAAGGTTTTATGAGTAAAAATTAAGGGAAGGAAAGGCCACTTGTCAATGGGAAGAATTCTCTCCACTGTGCTTGCAATTCCTGTTTCCAGGGCTCCATCTAAGAGTACAGTAGGACCCCGGTATCCACTGGGCATTGGTTCCAGGTCTTCCTATGGATAACAAAAGCAGTGGATAAGAGAGAATGCCCACCCCCCCCCCCAAAAAAAAAACCCTGCTGGTTTGTGAGAGTAGCTTGATTTACAACTGCTGTTTTACAACAGTAGCTCAAGAACATAAGAACAGCCCATCCAGTCCAGCATTCCTTCTCACACCCGTTCACCATTTGCTTCAGGGTATTCCCAGGCAGATGTCTTCACCTGCTTATGATTCCCTGCAAATGGCATTGAGAGATACCCTGCCTCTCTCTCCAACCCAGAGGTTGTCCTTAGTTATCCATAATGATAGCCATTGATACCCTTGTTCTCCGTGAACTTGTCTAATCCTTCTTAAAGCTGTCAAGGCTGACAGCGGTCGCTACTTCTTCTGGCAGGGAGTTCCACAGATCAGTGATCCTTTGGGTGAAAATTGATTTATGGCTGTTTTACAACAGTAGTTTGCTTTACTGCCAGTAGCTTAATTTTTTCCTCTGCCATCCGTGGATAACTGAATCAGTAGATACGGGGGGCCTACTGTAGTGCAGTTTGCCAGAAGCGGAGAGGCAGGAGACCTTGCAGGGATGTCCTAGTGCCTCTTGAGCTCCTCTGAACTCTGTAGGAAGCAAGTTCCACAGCAACAGAAATGTTTTTGCAGACACAGATTCTTCAGACTAAATTGTCCTCTAAATTAATGTTCAACTAATTTTAATAGAAGTGGTTGTTCGCCAGTATGGGTTTGTTGTTACAGAAATAACTCTGTAAGACCAGCTTATCTATGAAAGAGAGAATTGATGCAATTTTCCTAGTGTTATAAAATGTTGGAGGCTTGTAGAGTTGCACATGGGTGCCCAGGTATCTCACGTCCAGTTGAAAAGGAACACACACTCCTTTTTGCTTTACAGTGGTACCTTGACTAAATGAAATTAATCCGTTCCGAATGCATTTTCGGAAGTCGATTCACAATTTTATGCAATGGATGCCCTGAAAATCAATTAATCTGTTGTGGAGTTTGGGAAAAGGGCAAAAAAGGGAACAGATTACAGTAACTGGTTTTCATTCCCATGGGAAGGCTGCCCCAGCCCCCCCCCCCTCAATCACGGGCAGCCTAAGGCTCCTCTCTGCAGCCCCACCAGACAGCTGATTTTGACACGTCCAACCTTAATTGAGGGAGATCGACCATTGATCTTCGCCCTGCCTGGGTGGCTTGCAAGGAGACCAGCGATCCGCGCTTCCCTTGCAAGGCACCCGAGCTGGTCAAAGATCCATCTGTCCCTGCTCTGCCCACCAATTTGTTGGGCAGAGCAGGGACCTGACCTGTCAAAATCAACTGTCTGGCGTGGCTGTTGAGAGCAGCCTTTCCAGGGAGATCACCACCTCCCCCTTCTAGCTGCTTTGATCTCTGCCAAAGAGATTGAATCAGCGAGGAGGAGGAGGAAGCAACAATTTCCCTCTAATGGCTGCTGCTTGGCGCGGCTGCAGAGAGACTTCGTAAGTCAGATTTTTCGGTTGTCGGAGCAATTGTAAGTCGAGGTACCAGTGTATTTCTTAATGAAGACAGACAAACGAAACATTCTTAAAGATCATGTTGCAAAGGTCATCCATACCTTGGTTCAGGTCAGGGTTTTATTTATTTATTTATTACACTTATATACCGCTACCTACTTCCCAAACGAGAACTCAGGGCGGTTCACACAAAAGAAAACACAAAAAGCAAAGACAGTAACAGCGGCGGGGGCAGACTTACAGCATATGGGCGAAAGAACAAACAAACAAACAAAACTCTAGTCATTTTTAAAGGCATCCCTGAAAAGGAGAGTCTTCAAGCCTTTCCTGAAAGACGCCAGCGTTGGAGCCTGCCTCAGCTCGCTGGGTAGCTTGTTCCACATAGGCGGCACTGCCACCGAGAAGGCCCGCGCACGAGTGCTTGTTTTGTGGGCCTCCCTCGGGGGGGACCGTCTGCAGCGAGAGGGCCAGAGATGAACGGGTGGGCCGGCCCCGATCTAATTGTCGGTGAAGCCACTCTGCCAAATGAACAGGGGCCAAGACTTTTGATAAAGTCTCCTGGGATAATCTTGTGGCCAGGCGGGTGAGAGGATGCTCCTCTTTGGAACTGGTTGGCAGGCCGCCACCGTCCAGGCAGGCTGTTCTCCCCAATCATTCCTTTTATCCGGGAGAGAAGGGAGATGCGGGGGTGCCACCCAGCATTCTGTCTTTGGCTTGCTGTTCAGTGTTGTGAATGACTTGGATGAGACTGTGGGCAGCATGGTCACCTAGCCTGCACATACTGTAATACTAGACTCAGAGGGATAGCTGATACTCCAAAAGACGGAATCAACGTTTGAGTTGGTAGATGGAAGAACCTGAGCAAAGAAATAAAATGGCTACAATCCAGTTACATCTCGGGTTGGCCCAGTGAACCCGCAGGGATGTGACGAGTCGGTTCTTCCAATTGCAGTTGAGCAATTGTAGTTGAGAGTCAACTACTGAATCAGTGAGTTTTAACAAGGAAACATGTAAAATTGCGCCCTTGGGTGGAAACACCACAATGTACAAATGTAGGATGGTAGACAGCTGACTTGGCTGCATTACTTGTAGAAAGATTCTAGGTGCCTTACGCAGGGCAGCTGGTAAATAAGTGATTGATATACTAAGCCATCTCAATAACATCCAGATTGAGAAGGGTAATAGTACCACTTTATTCTGCTTTGTCATACCTCGCCCTGAATGCTGTGTCTAGTTCTTGGTGCCCCAGTTAAGGAAGGCAATTGAGAAGCTCAAATTTGCCCATAGAAGGGAACCAGGGTAATAAAAGGTCTGAAAACCGAGCCCTACAAAGAACCGTCAAGGGAACTGGGCATTTTTAGACTAGAGAATAGGAAACAGAGAGGCCGTGTGGGTCCTTTAAACTTGAGTTGTTTCTGGGGGCTGTGAAACCACCCAGGGAAGCCTAAAATGCCAGTGGCTGTTCTCTGCTCCATTGCAGGTTCAAAGAGCATGTACAGAATAATCTGCCACGGGATATTCTCAGCACGGAGCAGTTTGTTCAGCTGCGCAGGGAGTTGGCTTCCTCTGCCACCAGCCACAATGGGGAGGATGCACCCGCTGGCGATGACCTCCCTTCTGGAACCGAAGAGATCACTGACCCTGCCAAGGTAATCCACCGGCACTCTCGGTGTCTAAGGGCAGGTCAAAGTGGTTCGCTGTAAGGACAGAGTCACAGGAGGGGGGGAGGCCTGCCACAGCCAACATCCCTCCCCTCCCCTCCCCTCCATAGCCTGTCTGTCGGGCCCTCCAGAAACCTACTCAAGGGAGGAGCTTCCCTGCGCCCTGGAGCCAGGAGCTGGCTTTCCGGGTGCAGGGAGGAGCGGGGACCTCCTCTTTGAGGTGTTCCGGTGGTGCCGCGGGAGATTCAGCTGCTTGTGGGGATCTGCTTCTGCCTGCCTTGGCTCTTGTGGGCCCTTCCTGTCTTGGCCACAAAAGCAAAGTGTCCTCCTTGGTCACCTCTTGCAAACTCAAGGCAATCAATGGTTTCCCTTGTGGAGTCAATTCCTCTCTAGTTCAGCCTTCCCTTTTTTCCCTCTTCCCTTTCACCTTTTGCAGCATCATTCTTTATTTCCAGGGAGCCTTGTCTTACAGTGTGTCCCAAAAGTGAGACGTTTGATGTTAGGGTCCGTTTATTGTCTTTTTGCTTGTTCAGGTATCTGCAGAGTTCTCCAGTAGTGTGTTTTGAATGAGTTGCTTTATGGACCAGCTCTCGCATCCACCCATAATTAATTAGCAAATACCACTATGCAGATCCTGGCCTTGGTTTCTAGCGCCACCCCCGTTGAGGAGCTCTCCTACATCCTTCGTCACTGCCCGTTCCAAGTCTCAGGGGGCTTGTGATTTCCTAGCTGCAGTCTCCATTTCGATTAATGATTCAGCTAAGCTCCAGAAACTGTCAACCATTTTGATGTCTGTGCTGTCAGCATTAGAAATCTGTAACTCTGCTTGTACGAGGCTAAAGGATTTTGTTCCCAATGCTGGCCTTAGACTTCTTAGGATTCTTCACCTCCTGGCTGGCCTGCCCAGCAGTATTATTCACACCTGCCCACCTTGCTCCGCACTCCCAACTATTTCTAGAGTTCCTCTTAAATGTTGGCTTCCTTCAGAAGGAAAATAACGTTAAGCAAAAGGGGGAAAGAGAAGTCTGTCTTTCAGACTCTTATCTTAAAAGACTCTCTTCTTTTTTTGTGTGCTTCCAGCTGATCACAGAAATAGAAAACATGCGGCACAGAATAATTGAGATTCATCAAGAAATGTTTAATCACAATGAGCATGAGGTCAGCAAGCGGTGGACCTTTGAGGAAGCGGTAAGTTCCTGTGAGGAACCTGACCTGGGAACCTCAAGGGAGAGCCGGGTGGTGGTGGTGGGGGGTGGCGGCTAGGGAACTGGGTGGGTGGCTATATCAGGGAAATTCAGAAGAGGGGGGGGAGGGTCCGTGGCCCATCCTGTTTGGGGGCCCTTGCGTCTCATGTTCAGAATAGCCTTGGAACGAGGGGAACCACCTGGCGTTTCTGGTTTCAGTGCTAATGCCACCGCTTGTACACACGAGAATGTGAGCAGCAGTCTTAGCTGCGTTGCGTCTTTTTTGCTTTTGTTCATAAAATAGTTTTTTTGTTCACTGAAACCTGCAGCTGTAGTACAAGGCTGGGGGAAAGTATTAGCTTTGATCACGCTGGGGTTGAAACTCAATGCAAACCACAGAAGCTCTTGTGGTTACATCATTATGACCCACTGACTTGGGCTACTGGTTGTGTTTGTGGAGAAGATGGTTTCATTTGTAGCTTGACTCATGTGACGCTTGACTGGAATCAACACATAAAAACATGGCTTCACAGAACACTTGGCAGCGTTTGACGGTAGAAGGTGGGCAGATGTGCGGTTGCTGCCACCCCAAAGAGTCCGTGCCTCAGGTTGTTTTCTGGGGTGTAATTTCAGGAGGTGGGACTCCGCCTTGGCCTGCCTGTGGTATCTCAGGGGGCTTGCTTTGTTTTGCCTGACAGTTTTTTGTTTACCAATAAAGTTGCCTTCTGCCAGCCAACAGACAACAGAACGGCCGTGTTGCCATGGTTTGGGCACCACCGGCATCCTTAGCTCTCCCTTTTTCTATTTTATGAAACGTATTTTAAACCAATAAGACTCTAGCACTTTAAAAGAGAAGAAAATGCATTTTCAGATGAAGAGAAAAAAGGAGGCCGAAGGTGTGGGATTGGTTGTGACCCCGGACAAGAAGGAAGCTTTTGCTCTCTTCCATTACTCTCTGTATTTACATTCTAACGGGGGTCCACACCGGAGGACTGGGTTGCGAGGTCCACTCTGATTTTGGCCCTGCTCTGTGTGTGTGTGTGGGGGGGTATTCTGTCGTGTGCGTGCCTCCCCCCATGTGGGTTTTTTTGTGACCATAGCAAAAACTGTCTGTGCGGGGGGGGGGGGTCAGCGTGGAGAGGGGCAGAGGCATGGGCACGCGCCCGTGTGCCTTAGAAGGGACCTGCTGGGTTGTGTGGTTGGCAGGTGGCCGTCCTCGCCGTCCGTTTTCGGTGGTGGTTTTGCACATCGGGCCATTGGGGCTGGCTGCCCTTAGAGGGGAATGCCTTTCTCCGTGGGCCTGTCAAGGCAGCACCCCAGTATTTCCTTCTCTCTCTCTCTCTCTCTCTCTCTCTCTCTCTCTCTCTGTTCTGCCCGTGGGCGTTTCCCTCTCCCTTGTGAAAGAAATGCCGGTTGATGTCTCAAGTGGCACATGACTGCTAAAGGTTGGCATGGCAGTCTTATCTCTTTCTGACTCAACAGTGCATGTTTTATTTGCTTTTCTGGGCAACTTTCAGAAAAAATTGGCATATTTATTTATTTTTGAGTATTTTTACCCTGCCTTTCTCTTGGAAAGGACCCAGTGCGGCTTACATGAGGGACAATATACAGTCCAGTACAATAAAGACATATTCAAGCTTGAGAACAGGAAATTGAAGGGTATCTTAGAAACAGGTATGTAACTGGAAGGAGCCTTGTGGTGCAGTGGCAAAACTGGCACTGCTGTTATAACTGCTCACGACCTGGAGTTCAATCCCAGGTGTCCGGCTCATGGTTGACTCAGCCTTCCATCCTTCTGATGGTCAGTAATAGGAGTACCCAGCTCCTGCAATGCGAGGGAGGGCATTGTGGAGCCTGCATAAATAAATTGTAAACTTCCCAGAGAGTGCTGTAAAGACTATGGTGTGATATATAAGCAGAACACTTTACTGCTTCAAACTCCAGTTGAGATAAATACTATGCCTTCTGGTTCATTCTGCCTTGGCTCAAGTTGTGAGGTCAGGGCAGGCAGATGAGCAGTATTTTCTAGATGCCCTCTCTTCTTACACCTTCCTTCCGCAGTCCCTTCGGCCACATAGGGACGTCTGTACCTTTACATTTTGCATAATCTGCATCAGATGCAGATCAGTCTCTGGAAGAAAGAGAGATGGTTTTCATGAAGAAACTCTGGCTTTCCAACCCCAATTGCGTTAGGGCTTCAAATATTTGGCCACATCTAGAAAAATGTTGTTATCCTATGCCCTTTTTCTTCTTGATGACTTCTACCACCAAGACTATTCTGTAGTTATATAAATGGGGGTACAATAAGGACAGAAAATGGGAAATTACCTGGAAGGGCTCATAGAACTCGTGGCTTCTCTTCAGCTCAACAGGAATGGATGTTCTGCAGCCACGGCAGCAAGGTGAGAGAGTCAACACAGGTGCCCTCCTTTGCCCAAAACGGCCTTTCCTTTTTTCATCAGGCGGGTAATAAAAGGTGTGTCCAAAGAGGGGTTTGCGCAGACCCTCAAGGGGCCCCCAAAGTCACCAGTAATGTGTGCATGTGGGAAGCCCCGCGAGGGAGCAAGCTCAGCATGCCAGTGCGTGTCACATTGCACAATGTGTGTGTGTGTGTGTGTGTGTGTGTGTGTGTGATTGGCCCCAGTTGCTGCTGATGTTCCCACGGAGCCCCCGGTTGGCTCAGTTGCCTCAGTTTGCAACCTCATGCCTCGTCAAGGGAACTGCTCTGGTGCAGGACTGGCGGCCCTTGGGCACTTCAGATTCTTTGGCCGACAGGTCCTCCAACCCTTTGAGCCCTGGCAGCACAGGTTGGGGGTCCCGGGAGCTTTGCCACCCTTGTGTCTGCCTTTTGAACTCCACATAGTTTGGGGTTCCTCTTGGAAGCAGAAGGTGGAGAATCACTCTCGGGGGGGGGGAGCTCCAGGTACACGTGGTACCCTGGCTCTCTGTGGCCCAGGTAACCTGCCTCTGCCGGGTCCCCCTCCCCTCCCGCATGTCTGAAAGCAGAACGAAACGCCTTGTGACACGGTGCAGAGAGGGCTTTGATAAGGGTGAAGCTTGCCTTGTACCGTGAAGGCAGAGTTGAACGCTGGATGTGTTGTAGTCTGAGTTTGCCACCCAAAATGGGTGTGTCCCACACCCAGTCAGCATCATTCTGCGGGCAGGGCTGATTTTGAGTTACTTGGGTGTGTTTCCAAAGCTCTTTGTGTTCTCTTCAACTTCTGGTGCAGTTTGGCATAGTTTCATAGAAGACGGTGTCAGATGATTATCTACCCTGGATGAAAGTAATGAAATATACAGATGAGTGTCGGGTTGTGTGATTAACAGGAGGCGTTGTGCCAGGCTTTGGGCGAGGGCTGGGAAATGTGGCTGCTGCTTGCATTTCTCTTGCGGTCCCCTTGCTGGCCATCGGAGTCCCCAGTGTCTGCATTTTTACTGGCTCCTCAGAAGAGACGATGGTTCTGTGTAGGTGGAGCTGGGTCTTCCTGGGGCGGAGGCACCCAGTTGGCCTCATAGCGTTGCACGCGTTCCAAGTCAAGAGACGAGCTCTCTGGCGTGAAGTGCTGAGAGTCAAAAGTGGGCAAAAGGGAATGCACCAAAAGTGTTAGTTAGGCTAGGGCAGTGGTGGCGAACCTTCAGCACTCCAGAGGTTTCGGACCACAATTCCCGCAATCCTTTGCCATTGACAATGTAGGCTTGGGATCCTGGGAGTTCCAAACCATCTGGCGTACCGAAGGCTCTCTCCACCACTGAGCTAAGGGGTGGCCCTGAGGTCCCATCCATGGATTCCTTTTCTCATGAACATAATAGCCCACAATCTTGGTACGGACTTGACGGTGGGGATGTCTTCCCGGGCAGAGGGCTCACGTTGCCCCCCCCCCCCCACACACACACACACTTTCATCGTGTGGAAGCGACAGAGGACGTCTTCTTCCTGGGAGGCCTGCGCCTGAGGCCGACGTGGCCCGTCTTTAGGGTTCCCCTCCTCTGTTTCAGATCAAGCGCCCTTATTTCCACGTGAAACCTCTGGAGAAAACCCAGCTGAAGAACTGGAAGGAGTACCTGGACTTTGAGATTGAGAACGGGACGCACGAGCGGGTGGTGGTCCTCTTTGAGCGCTGCGTGATCTCCTGCGCCCTCTACGAGGAGTTCTGGATCAAGGTACGCAGTGGGCGTCTCCTCCGCCCACACGCCGCTCTCTCCCTTGGCCAACATTGATGATCAGTGACTAACCTTCTGTACTCTTTGTTGGAATGTTGTTCATGTATAACTATATCTGTTGCATTAGGAGATGGTCTGCTTGCAACCAGATTTGACAGCTGCATATGCCAACTTCGTTGCCTCTCTTCGTCCTTCCTTACAGAAACTAGTCTAATGGTTCAATAAAGGTGCTGAATGGGTTTACACACAAGAATTTTATAGTTCTCTCAAGTATTTAGCGGCCCAGAGTAAGGTGGGAATCATTCCAGTGTCTGCTCTGTCTTCAAATGCAGTATGCCAAGTACATGGAGAGCCACAGCATCGAGGGGGTGAGGCACGTCTACAGCCGGGCTGGCACGATCCACCTCTCTAAGAAGCCGATGCTGCACTTGCTCTGGGCAGCTTTCGAGGAACAGCAAGGTGAGGAGCGGGCGGGGGCGGGGCCCAGCGCGGCCCTCCGGAGGGAGGGATCCTGGCTCCTCCTTCCCTTAGACCAAGCATGTCCAAGCTTCATCCCTCTAGATGTTTTGGACCACAGCTCCCACCGTCCTTTGCCATTGGAAATATGGGCTTGAAATTCTGGGAGTTGTGGTCCAAAACATCAGGAGGGACAACGTTTGGACACGCCTGCCTTAGCCCCAGGGGCCCAGGCCCACCGTGAGGGAGGCTACCTGGGAGTGGCCACGCAAGACAGGGCGAAGGGAGCAAGCTGTCAGCACCAAGGCATTGTCAAGGGAGCTGTTCGTGTTGGGCAGTGTTTGGGTCTGTCTTGGTCTTGTCTAGGCACCTGGTTAAATCCCGTTCCATGAAACAAAGGAGTGGAACCCTTCCCCTCTGTTGACCTAGAGAAGCCAGCTGCAAAGGGCTGGTCCAACATGGTGTGAGCTCTCCCTCTGTGTATATGTCAGGATAGCAGACGATAGAGCTGCATTTCTGCTAGAGATCCCTTCAAATTCAGTACTTGACAAAATGAGCGGTGTCCCTTTTATAAAGCCTCATATTGCAGCTTGTGTGCCAGCATGGTTGCTTATCTGGATTTGTTGGAGAGGAATTGGAGGGGAATAGATAAGGGACTGGATGATGATTTCTTGGCTCGATTCATGAGGCTTGGGATGTAGGCAAGGCGTCTCTTCTCCCTGGAATCCATGGCATTTTAGAATGTGGACATTGGATGTTGAAAGGGCTATGGGGTAAGAACATAAGAAGAGCCATGCTGGATCAGGCCAACGGCCCATCTAGTCCAGCTTCCTCTATCTCACAGTGGCCCCACCAGATGCGTTTGGGAGCGCATGAGACTAGATATCTGTCTCCTGATACCACTCTCCTGCATCTGGCCCTTGAAGTACCCTGGTTTAAACCCTGGAGGTTACACATCTCCATCATGGATTGTAACCTGTGATGGACTTTTCCTCCAGGAATCTGTCCAATCCCCTTTTGAAGGCATCCAGGCCAGATGCCATCACCACATCCTGTGGCAGGGAGTTCCATAGACTAACAACACACTGGGTGAAAAAATATTTTCTTTTGTCTGTTCTCACTCTCCCAGCCCTCAATTTGAGTGTATGTCCCCTAGTTCTGGCATTTTGGGAGAGAGAGAAGAGCTTCCCTCTATCCACTTTACTCATACCCTGCATTATTTTGTATGTCTCAATCATATCCCCCCTCAATCGCCTTTTTTCCAGACTAAAGAGGCCCAAATGTTTTAGCCTTTCTTCATAAGGGAGGTGCCCCAGCCCAGTAATCATTTTAGTCGCTCTCTTCTGCACCTTTTCCAGTTCCACTATATCTTTCTTGAGATGTGGTGACCAAAATTGTACACAATACTCCAGGTGGGGCCTTACTATTGTTTTGTATAATGGCATTATAATGTTGGCTGTTTTATTTTCAATCCCCTTTTTGATAATCCCTAGCGTGGAATTGGCCTTCTTCACCGCTGCCACACAATGTGTAGACACCTTCATGGAGCTGTCCACCAACACACCAAGATCTCTTTCCTGATCCGTCATGGATAGCTCAGAGTCCATGAGCTGATAGATAAAGTTTGGATTTTTTGCCCCAATATGCATTACTTTACATTTAGTTACATTAAAACGCATTTGCTATTTCGTAGCCCATTCCCCCAGTTTGGAGAGATCCTTCTGGAGCTCTTCACAATCTTCTCTGGTTTTTACCACACGGAAAAGTTTTGTGTCATCGGCAAACTTGGCCACCTCACTGCTTATCCCTGTCTCCAGGTCATTTATGAACAGATTGATAAGCACCGGTCCCAGGACAGATCCCTGGGGCACACCGCTTTTCACCTCTCTCCATTGTGAAAATTTCCCATTGACACCTACTCTTTGTTTCCGGGATCTCAACCAGTTCTCAATCCATAAGAGGACCTGCCCTCTTATCCCCTGACTGTGCAATTTTCTCAGCAGCCTTTGGTGAGGGACTGTGTCAAAAGCCTTTTGAAAATCCAGATAGACTGTATCCACCGGTTCACCCAAATCCACATGCCTGTTGACCTTTTCAAAACATTCTAAGAGGTTTGTCAGACAGTGATCCATTTGTGCGTCCCGCCTGTCCTTTCTGCAGCACCTACCTACCAGGGCAGAGTTCTGTGGTTTCTTATTTTCTCTACATTTGGCAAGAAGTGGAGAAGCCTGTGTGTTCAGGGCTATGCATGGGGGCACTGCAAGCTCAGGGAAAGGCTTATTACTCACCCACCCCCCTAGCATTACTCTGGGGAATGGGACCTTGGCAGCCATGAAAGCCCCGAGGAAGGTTTCTCTGCTGCCGGGCATCCTGTTGGGCAGACGGAGCAAACGATGTTCATCCATTCCTCGTGACGCTTCATATCTTGACATGTTCGTAACTTGAAATGGAATGGGGCACAGTACACCCTGGGAATGGAAACCAGGAGATATAGGACTCTTCTTAGGTCAAGGGCAAATACACTAAAGAACAGTTTTTATCCCAGAGCGGTATCTAAGTTAAAGGTGACAGTTTTAGCACCATCCTAAGCAGTTTTCAAGCAGTCTTTTAAATTTTGTAAGTGGTTTTAAGAGTTTTTAATTTCTTGTATGGCGTTTTATGTGTTTTGTATGGTGCCTTGTTGTTTTGAGTGTGGAACAGCACTCGAATTTCTTTGGGCATATCTTGCATATGCATAATGACAATAAAACTATTCTATTCTAATCTTCCGCAAAAGTTTAGTATCTCGAGGCATCCCATCATCAACTTTCATACCTTGAGGGACGGATTTCCCTTCGCATCTCGGGTCTTTCGCAACTAGGGGCATTTGTACCTCAAGGCACCACCGTATTTGGATATTGTCTCACTCTGTATTGTCTTGTCTCTTGTCCCCCTGGGGCTGTGCAAAGCAGAGGAAGCCCATTTCTTTTGCTACTGGGGAATCATCCCCGTTTCCATGGCTGGGGTGTGTGTGTGTGTGTGTGTGTGTGTGTGTGCGTGCGTGCGTGCGTGCGTGTTTGTGTGTGTGTGTGTGTGTGTGTGTGTGTGTGTGTGTGTGTGTGTGTGTGTGTGTGTGTGTGTCCCAGGGGAGAGGTGGTGGCGATGATCTTGCTGTGCTGGTTGGGGCGCTGGGGATGAGGGAGGGCCTGGCCAGGCAGCCCCGTTGGCAGTTCATGGGCACCGCCTGCAAGGCAAACGGTACCCACCCTTCCCCCTGCCCACTTTTTCCTCTCTTGCCTTCAGGGAATATCAATGAAGCCAGAAGGATCCTTAAGACCTTTGAGGAGAATGTTTCAGGGCTGGCCATGATTCGCTTACGGAGAGTGAGCTTGGAACGGCGTCACGGGAACCTGGAGGAGGCCGAGCACCTCCTCCAGGAAGTGGTGAAGAACGCCAAGTCGAACTACGAAGCCTCTTTCTTTGCCGTCAAGCTGGCCCGGCACCTTCTCAAAGTCCAGAAGAATCTCTCCAAGGCCAGGAAAGTCTTGGTGGAGGCCATTGACCGAGACCGGGTACGTACATGGCTTCCAGGGCCTTGGGCGAACGGATCTCTCCTGGGGGAAGAAGGGCAGAAGAGGGCCCTGGCCTGGCAACCGTGATGATTCCCTCGACTCTGCAGGGCTTTTTTTAAAGCTGTGAGATGGAGACGCCAGTCCCTCTAAACTGATGTTGCCAAGCTCAGCCATCTTTGGGCAGGGCTTCCTCCATCCCAAGTGGAGCTAGCTTGGCCTGGGGAGCAACGGGCGGTGGGGTATATAGAAGATCCGAGTTGGGTAATGCTGCCTAAGGTGTATGGCGCAGGCCCTGGCTTCCTTTGCTGTTGTTTTTGTTTGTTTGTTTGTTTGACATTCAGGAGAATTGGGGCCGGCTGTTACAGACAGGGAGAAAGGGGCGGGGGAGGCTGCCATCTCTTTTCACTATATGAGGAAGCCCTTCTGGCAGTCAGCTGAAGGGGGCTTTGAAGTTCTGTGAGGGAGCTTGGGCAGCGGTTTTAACGGAATTTAAAAAAAAATAGATCAGTGACAGCTCAGAAAAGACGTTTGGGGGGGTGGAGGACCCCAAGGATAGGATGAGTTGAGTTTTTTTTTTCCATCTGCCAAAAAGGGAGGTGCTTGTATTTGGATCTCCTGGATGGCTGAATTAGCAGCTGCGCTGGAGTTTTGGGGGAGATTGCCGTGTTTTTTTCTGTGCAAGCCCAGGAGGCAAAATCCAGAGAAACAAAGCAAGGCACAGCATGTGGCACCTTAAAGACTTAGGTTTTAATGTGAGCTTTCGTGGGCACCTCCACTTTCCCAGGCATATGGAACCATCCCATGCTTGCATGTTTTCCCCTTCCGTAACTGCTTGAAGAGAAGCTCTTCTTAGTGTAGGCACGAGGAGACAACATCTCAGAAGCCTTCTTTTAAGAGGCACAGCACGATTGAAGTGTTAGCTTTGTTTGTGTCTTGATTTGGCAGCAGGTGGGGAAAGGCCAGCATGCTAATTGTGTGAATTTATGGAGGACAATTGTGTGAATTTATTGGTGGGGGGGGGCTTTCTGCTTCCTTAGGGGTCCCCTTGGCAGCAGGTAGCATTGGGGGTGATGTCGAGTCTCAGACATTGCATATCAGTTCCATGACTTCCTTGGGCAGCCCCTGGAGTGGCGGCTCCCACCGGTGGGCCAGCGATGCCATGCAGGAACATCTCTGCTGCCTTGCTCCCTTGACTAGCAGACCTGAAGACTTTCTCCTCTTATTCCCACCTCAGTTGCTGCCGTTGTTATCGTTCTCGTAGAAATTAATGTTCCCGGGGGCAAGTAGTTATGCAAGTTGCCATAAGTCGGTTTACCCAAATAGGGCTTGTGAAGACTGCAAGCAATTTCATTGATTCCAGTGCGCATCCCTTGTCTTAAGGCCCTGTCACCTTCTGCACATTTAAGACAGGCAGAATTCTGCGTGTCATCACCTTGCGTGGCTCTGATCACTCATTCACACAGATTTCCGGGTCTCGTAGAAAGTGACATAATCCTCACCCCCAGACAGCTATGCAACAAACATGGGGTATTGACAGTTGTGCGAGGACTTTAGTCCTGATCAGGGCTCCAGTTGAACATTTTTCTGTGTGCTCCTAGGATAATCCAAAACTGTATCTCAACTTGCTGGAAATAGAATATAACGGAGACCTGAAGCAGAACGAAGAGAACATCATTGCAGCCTTTGACAAAGCTATCAACGGAACCCTGCCGGTTAAAATGAGGATCATTTTTTCCCAGCGAAAAGTGGAGTTCCTTGAAGACTTTGGCCTGGATGTGAACAAGTGAGGTTTACCTGTAATGACACGGGCGTTGAGGGTGGGAACTAGGACCTGACCAAGGGGTAATGTCCATAGCTAATAATAAGTCGGCTACAAAGGTTAGGATGGTTGGAGTCCACTCTTCTCAGGAAGACTGCAGAAATTCTGATCCTATATATTTTTTCCACATAGACAACTAATGATGATGATACAGTTCGTGATCAACATAAGGCAGTCTAGTTTTTATTGCTTTCTAGGGAGTCTCAGGGTCACCCCATCAGATCCATTTTCGGCTACTGCTGGGATTATATTTGGAAAACTGACAATGCAACTCACACAGCAGAAGCAGCTTCCCAGGTGGAAGTGAGTTAGGCCTGGGCAGAATCGCCCCAAGCCTCGCTTTCCAGAAAGAAATCTCTAACCTGTGGCTGGCTACCTTCTCCCTCCCCCACCCCTTTCCTCTTCTCTTGTATTTGGCAGGCTGTTGGATGCGTACGAAGAGCATCAGAACCTTCTGAAGGAGCAGGAGTGTTTAAAAAGGAAAGCAGAAAATGGGTATGGCTTCATTCACGGCACTAAGAACACTGAGCTGTTTTCTGAAAGGTTGATGCAAGTGTGGCTGCTGTTGTCCCAGAAGGCTGGTTTTATCCTTGCTGCTGTGATTCATTCACCTGTATCTGGGCTGCCTGCGTAGCATACAGCACTCCTCGCTTAATGATGGAGTTCCGTTCCTACAACGAGGCCGTGGAGCCGAAGGCGGAGGTCTTGTGGTCTGTTGAGGATGAGCGGGGAGAGTCTCTAGGAGGTCACAGGAAGGGAAAACGGAGGTGGAGGTGGCCAGCCCCACTTCTCACTTGAGGTCATTCTCTCTTTCTCTGCTGAAGGCATCTGGATGCTCACAGCTACACCCATCCCTTGCAAGCAGCAGAGGAGGAAGAGGAGGAGGAAGGCGGGGAGGGGTGTGTGTGTTGTCCCCCTGCTTCCTCCACCCTGAGCTCCCCACAAGGCAGGGGGAGCAGGGGAGCAGAAGCAGGCTGGAGGCTCTGGCCCCGTGGGCTGGAACAAGGGCTGCCTCTTGAGGGAGCAGTGGTTTGGCCGGCTCTGCTGGTGGGAAGTGAGGAGTGGCTGTCCTGTCCTGCAGGGAAGAGACTGGAAGGCACGGAGACACCTCAACGGACTTTCCACACGTCCCTCAGCAGTCAGGAACTAAAGTCCTACGGAGGTCTTGGCCAACTTGACTGTGTGGCCCTCTGGGTTGAAAACGGGAGAAGCAGTTGGGAGTTTTTTGGAGTTTCACAGGAATGTCCAAGGGTTGAAATTTCTGGCTGGCAGGCAGGCAGGCAGGCAGAACGTGCTTGATTGTTTCCCAGGTCTTGAGTTTGGCCAACTTCTTTAAGGCACCACTTTGATCGCTAGTAATACATAGCACTTAAACTTGTTTACAAGTCGGAAGAGAAGAATAAAGTAGCCCTACGTAAGAATGAAGACCAGTCTGCCTTCAGTGATCTGGAGGAAGGCCTGGGAAAACCACTTCGGTTTTTGGTCTAGCTTATGATACATTTCGTGCTCTCTAGTTCTCCTTTGGTATTTGATAGATTGTTCTGCAGATCCTGTGCAATCTCCAGGGCCCCCACCCACTCCTCCTCCTCCTGCTGCTGCTGCTGCTCAGGGCGGGGTGGGAGCCTGGGCTTCAAGGGACTTCCTTTGGGTGTGTGCTGTGGCAGGGAAAGGCAAGGGTGCCCTTGGAGCTGTTGGGGGTTGTGGGGGCAGAGGGGAATCAGGCAGCCGAAGGTCCTCCCCTGGGTGAGGCCAGCCCAGGGAAGGTGGCTCCGCCATGGAAGTGGGCATCGTCTCCTGTCTGAAGAGGTGGCTGAGTCCCCAAGGTTGGGTGTTTAGCCCCTGCAGCGTGCAGCTGGGCCAAGAGAGGCACCTGTTTCTCCAGCCTCTCATTCCTGTCTTGAAAAAAGGCCAAGGGGCAGGTCCACTCTAAAACAACAGTTCCTTCCCTGAATCCTGCAGCTGTGAAGAGCCCGATGAGAAACGGGGAGCCCACGGGGGACGAGGCCGCCCTTGCCGCCGGGCAGATGGCAGACGGGGACCTGCAGGCCAACCAAGCTGCCTACAATTATAACGCCTGGTACCAGGTGAGCGAGGACTGTGTGTGCGCGCGTGCTTGAGACCACCTCAGGAGTCTGTATGTGAAAGGCGCTGACTCTCAGCCCGTTCTCTCTGTGGAATAAGATTTTAAAATGTCATGGCCCTATTGCTAGCCTGACACCCTGGCCATTTTCCTTAGTTCTGCTGGGTGATGCCCAGATGTACATTAAGAACATAAGAAGAGCCCTGCTGGATCAGGCCAAAGGCCCATCTAGACCAGCTTCCTGTATCTCACAGTGGCCCCACCAGATGCCTCTGGGAGCGCAGACTAGAATATCTGTCTTCTGATACCACTCCCCTGCATCTGGTCCTGTTTTAAGCCTCCCTCATGGTTTGTAACCTGTGATGGACTTTTCCTCCAGGAATCTGTCCAATCCCCTTTTGAAGGCATCCAGGCCAGATGCCATCACCACCTCCTGTGGCAGGGAGTTCCACAGACTAACAACGTGCTGGGTGAAAAAATATTTTGTTTTTTCTGTTCTTACTCTCCCAGCCCTCAATTTGAGTGTATCTCCCCTAGTTCTGGTATTTTGGGAGAGAGAGAAGAGCTTCCCTCTCTCCACTTTAATCATGGCCTGCATTATTTTGTACGTCTCAACCATATCCCTCCTCAGGTGCCTTTTTTCCAGACTAAAGAGCCCCAAATGTTTTAGCCTTTCCTCCTCATAAGGGAGGTGCCCCAGCCCAGTCATCCTTTGAGTCGCTCTCTCTCCTGCCCCTTGCCCAAAGGGGGAGCGTGGTTCTCCTCAGCTCACCTCTTCCTCGCCTTCCTTCCTCCCTCTCTAGTACAACTATCCCAACACGTGGAATTATGGGCAGTATTACCAGTCCTCTTCGACCTGAGCGAAGGAACAATTGGAACTAAAGGCCGCGTGGAAGTATTTTGTTATATTGTTTTTTTAAAGAAAAAAAAAGATAGGGATGTGAAGAAACCGTCATGTGATACTTCTGTCTTTTCTGCATGTGCAATGAACTGACGTCCACGGGGTTCTTGTGACCAACTCATGTGTAAATTGGTTCCTCGCTGTCTTCGTAGCTGACCAGGAATGCAACTCCCCCCCACACACACACAGCTCAGATGGTCAAGGAGTGACATGTGGAGTCCTGTGGTTTGTTCGTGCTCCCTTGGGAGCGATCTCTGCCGGCCTGTAACTCCCATCAAAGGCTGGCCCAGCTCTGCCTCCCCAGTGGCCGACGGGCAGCTGGAAAAGGCTCTGCACCCCCCCCACACACACACACACACCAGGGAAGAAAGGGAGGCTCTCTGGAGCCCCCCCCCTTCCTGTCTTCCTCCTGTGAGGTCCCTCGACACCACCTCTGCCCCTCCCTCCTGTGGCAGTGGCCATGGCAGCTGCCACCAGTGAGCTGCGAGATAACTTTTTTCGGAACATGGAAGCATGGGCCTCCCTGACGGGTGGGGGCCACCACCACATACAAGTGACAAATGAAGTGTGTTGCCAGAACCACGCTGTGTTTGGGGTGGATTTTTGTATTGCAATTTTCATGTATCAGTTTAGAAAATTTTGTTTTTTGTTTTAAATGCCTTTTTTTTGTAATAAAACCACATTGTGTAAATTGGGCTGAATTTTTATTGTGGAAGGTTTTTGATTCAAGTTACTGCAGTTGGGATCATGGCTACCCTTCGCCATTCCTCGCTGCCTTGGTCTTGAAACCTGTCACCGCCCCAGAGGCGGCTGTAGCTCTGCCTCGTGGCACAGTGGTTAAATGCCTGTACTGCAGGTAAAACTGTGCTCATGACCCTGGGGTTCAATCCCAGGTAACAGGCTCAAGGTTCACTCAGCCTTCCATCCTTCCGAGGTCGGTAAAATGAGTACCCAGCTTGCGGGGGGGGGGGCAATGTGTAGCCTGCACACTGTAATTAAAATTGTAAACCGCCCAGAGACTACTTAAAGTGGTATGGGGCGGTATATAAGCAGAAGCAGAACACTTTATGTGTCTCCCCCGCACACACCCCTTATTATTTGGGGTCAGCCGACAGTGCAGGCAGACACGGGAGCCTCATTTGGCTTGTTCTTTGGTAAAAAATTCTCCCTTTCTCTTTTCATGAAGCCCACAGAAACAATTGCATTTTAAGCATAAGAACCTAAGAAGAGCCCTGCTGGATCAGGCCAAAGGCCCATCTAGTCCACCTTCCTGGATCTCAGAAGTGGCCCACCAGATGTGTCTGAGAGCGCACGAGACTAGATCTCTGTCTCCTGATCCCACTCCCCTGCATCTGGCCCTTGAAGTAGCCCCCTGGTTTTAAGCCTGGAAGTGACACATCTCCATCATGGTTTGTAACTGTGATGGACTTTTCCTCCAGGAATCTGTCCAATCCCCTTTTGAATGCCTCCAGGCCAGATGCCATCACCACCTCCTTGGCAGGGAGTTCCACGGACTAACAACACGCTGGGTAAAGTTTTTTCTCTGAGACCTGCCAAACAGGGATGTTCTCCCCCATTTTCCTCCAATTACGCTGCTTATACCTTTGTTATTTAGGAAAGGAATCCCAAGTAGCTGCTAGGGTTGGGACTTACATCCTATCCCAGATGGAGGTGGAGGGAGAGGAGAGAGAGGCATGCAAAGAGAAGACTGCCCTTTTCAGGCTCTTTCATCAGTTCCAGATAGCAAGTTTCATAAACTCAAAAGGGCCTTGTGGGGGCCAATCGGAGCCTGTATGGAGCAGAGCGTGTCTTGAACTGGCAGAAGGGGCTGGGCTGGGCTGGGCTGGTCCCAGGGGGTGCGGAGTGGGCCTCTGTTGCTCCAGCAAGACCGTGCAGAGTCCCCGCTGATGTGCGGTTGGGGTGTTTGCAAAAACAATGCCTTGGGCCAAGGCAAGCCGCTGGTCTTTTGCCTTTTGAGCCCCCCCACCCCCTTTCTGTTGAGCAAATGGTGCCTGGAAAATGCCTAAGGAGCAAGCAGGGAAGGGGAGCTGGAACATCAGTCTCTGTGTGTGCGCGCGTGTGCACATGCATGTATGCATGCATGAGGAGGAGGAGGAGGAGGAGAGGGTGATGCAGGCAGGGGCTGCCCTCCTGGGAAGGGGCAGGTGAAGGGAGAGCGTGGCACCTGTGCAGGGTCAGAGCTGAGGGCCGGCCCCTTGCCCTTCCCCACCTCCCTCCCTCTTGTTCCTTTTGCCACGTCCTCCTCCACCCCCCCCCCCACCCCAGGCTAGTAGTATTTTTATAGCAGGCACAAATGGAACCCAACACCCCTTCTCGACAGAGCCTGATGCAAATGGGTCCCATTTCCTCCTGCAAGGCTCGGTGTGTTTGGGTGCAAGGCCCATTTCCACCCAACAGCCTTGAGGCGCTGAGGAAATTCATCAGAGAAAAACGGGCGGGCCAGCAGCACTTGTCAAGGCCCTTGGCTGCTGCTCTTCCAGGGTCACTCAATGAATCTCAAAGCCATCTATAAACCAGTCTTTAGTTACACTGGTGCTGTACAACAAGGGAAATGGAACTTCAGCCCCCTCCCTACCGTCACCCCCTGAAAAAAAAAAAGCCACGTTCACATTTCCTGGAATCGCTCGGAGTCACTCGGGATGGAGAAGGGGGAGGCCTCGGCCCATCATTCAATATCCACCAGCTCAACCTCAAAGAAAAGCTTGGCATTGGGTGGAATCCTGAGGCACACAAGTTAAGGAGTTTCTTCTAAGGGACAGGAGGTGCTTTGAGGATTTGTTCAAGCGCCCGCTCGTGGTTTGTGTACTCCAAAAAAAATAACTGATTATGCCCCCACCCCACCCCACCCCCGAGGCTTGTTCAGATACAACTGCCATGTGAGCACAGCTGCCTGTTATGGGGTTTCTGCAAGAGGGGGGAGAGCAACTAGGAACCCTCCATCCCTCAGCAATGACACGCCTCTGCTTGCACAAAGGAAGGGGCCCCCTTGGTCTGTGTGCACCCCCTCCTAGGTTTCAGCCGGGGTGGGTGGTGGGGGAGTATCAGACCCAGGGCCCATCGGGTCCAGCTTCCTGCCTGTCCCAGTGGCCCCCAAAAAGATGCCTCTGGGAGCACCTAATGCAACCAGATAAAAACCGTCTCCTGATGCGCCAGGCCCCTGCGTCCGGCATTTGGAGGTGCCCTCCTTTTAAGCCTGGTGAAAACGCGTCTCCCCATCGTGGTTTGTAACCTACAACGGGCTCATCCTACAGAAATGGGTCCGATTCCCCTTTCAAGGCATCTAGGCCAGACGCCGTCACCACATCCTTTGGCAAAGGGGTACCACCTGGTCTCTCCACTGCCTTTCCCCACAACATCCTATTAAAAAAAACACCCAACACTCTTGGTTTTTCATACTGAGCAAGCAGCATCTCTGTTCCCCTGCACCCACCACCACCCACCAAGCTCTTCCCCCCCCCAACACACACACAACCCCCCCTCCCCCAAGACCCAGTGCAACCTTATGGGGACTCTTTCGTTCTGGAGAAGAGCCAATTCTTATCTCAGTTTTCAGCCAGTGATCCAGAATCTCAACAGGACCCAGCAATGGGGCAGCCTCAGATTTGCAAGCAGTGCTTTGGCCCTCCTGATCACCAAATGGGAAGGGGGCGTGGGAGCTGCCAGGCCGCAATGGCTGCCCCACTCGTCGTTGTGTGCTCACGAGCCCCACAAACAAATTGCTCGCGCTCATGCCCTCCCTCCTCCTCTGCCCCCCCCTCCCCGACACCAGGTGTGCACGCACAGCGAGGTGGTGCATGACAAGGATACTTTGCCTCCGGCTGCCCTTTCTTCCCGTAGGCCCACTCTGGTTCGATCTCCAAGTGAGCCTTCTCCCCTTTGCTCATGGTCAGCAGGGCTTCATCCCACTGGGGGGGGGCAGGGGGGAGGAGGAGAGAACGGGGAAAGGGTGTGAGAAACGGACCCAGAAGGCACGGATTACGGAGCTGATGGAGAAGAACAACAAGGACTCGCAGAAGAGAACATTTCTGTCGATACTGGGCCCTTTCCCAACAAGTTTCTATCTGCATCAGGAGCCACTAGTAACGACGCTCTTTAAGACAGTAACAATAGTAATAAAGGGTTGTTGTTTAAAGGCCCTTGGAAAGTGCCAAAAGTTTGCCGAAACACAAGGTCTCCGTTTGCTGGAGGAAGAACCACCGAGAGGGCCAGCGGCACCCGCACAGCTTGAGGGCAGCCACGAAGGGGACCCCCTCTTGCATTGCCATCAGGTGTCCGCACAGAGGAAGAGAGGCTCCCCTATAGATCTCTTCAAAGGGGACAGTCTTGTGTCACCAATCATGGCTGGGGTCATAAGGAGATTTGGAGTCTGCTGTCATCAGTACGCTGATGACACGCAGCTCTATCTCTCCTTTTCCACCTCTGCGGTGGAAGCTGTCCGGACCCTCGACCAGTGCCTGGATGCGGTATTGACATGGACCAGGGCCAACAGGCTCAGGCTCAACCCCGAGAAGACAGAGGTGATGTTCTTCGGGAGTTCCCCATCTCGGTACGGAGGCCCTCTCCCCAGTCTGGACGGGGTTTCCCTCCAGCTGGCATCTACAGTTCGGAATCTGAGCGTGATTCTGGACCCAGCGCTCGCCATGGAAGCCCAGGTGGCCGCAGTGTCCAGATCTGCTTTCTACCACCTTCGCCAAATCGCCCAGATCCGCCCGTACCTAGATGGGGACTCTCTTGAGAACAGTGGTGCATGCGCTGGTGATCTCGAGGTTGGACTACTGCAATGCTCTCTACATGGGGTTGCCCTTGACTCTCCTCCGGCGCCTGCAGCGGGTTCAAAATGCGGCAGCCAGGCTGGTGGCGGGTGTGCGTCGTCATGACCACATCACCCCAGTCCTGGCTCGCCTGCATTGGCTGCCCGTTGCATCACGGATCAGATTCAAGGTCCTGGTTTTAGTTTATAAAACCCTCCATGGCTTGGGCCCGGACTACCTGTCAGAGCGAATCGTCCAGCGATCAACCTCGGCCCGTCCAGTTCAGCAGTCGCGAGCGCACTCGCTCAGGGCTGCCACCCCTAGAGAAGCCCGGAAAACATCTACCCGCAATCGGGCCTTCTCGGTGCCTGGCCCTTCCCTTTGGAACAGCCTACTGAGCGAAGTGCGCTCTGCAGAGTCCGTGCTAGCCTTTCGCCGAGCATTAAAAACTCTGCTCTTTCACGAGGCCTTTGGCGATTTAGTTTAGTTCCCCCCCACCTTGCCATCTATAATGCTCGCCCGACAATCTGTTGCCGCAGAGCCTGTCTGTTTTATGATGCCCAGTTGCCTTTCTGTTTTTAAATTGCTTGTTTTATTGTCTGTTGGTATGCTGACTTGTTCAGCTCTGTTAGCCGCCCAGAGTTCCCCGTGGGAAGATGGGCGGGATATAAACTAACTAACTAAATAAATAAATAAGAAGGAAGACCCAGGTGGTGGTCTTTGGCAAGTTGCAACCAGGCCTTTCGATTGCGCTCGGAACCAGGCTGGCCGACCGGGCAGCTCCAACAAGAGGGGAGCGGCATGCGCCCTCCGTCATGCCTCTTGCCTGTTGGAGCAGCGGAAGCTTTCAGGCGCTTGCTCAGGGCAGGCGCCACCAGAGCGGAGGTATCTCCTTCAGCCTGCTGCTGGCTGACAAGGGGCAGTGAGGTGGGAGGGTCCCAGGCCGCCTCGGCAGCTCCATTTAAACCAAACAGTTGGCAGGAACTGCTGCCCGCCCAGCTCCTACTGCGCAGGGTGCCCACGGGCCAAAGGAGATGTCTGGGACCACCGCCTGCCTTTTCCACCTAGCCAGGAGTCAAAAAGGGCTGAAGGACGGGGCAGCCGTGAAACTCCTCCTCTGGCCGGGAGGCACTCAGGCAGGTGGCCGAGCAGAAGCCGCTGCCAGCCATGGCTGGGCACGGGGAGGCTGACAGGCACACACCAGCTGCACGGCCGCCACCCCCGGCCACCGCCACCCCCACCCCCCTCCGCACTTACGCCTCGGATCACTTTTCCAACGCCGACTTTGAAGCTGAGGGGCTTGGAGGCCTTCTTCTTCTTTGAACCTGAAAAGGCCGTTTCAGAGGAGGAGCCGATCAGCCCAAATTGCAGAGCGGCTCTGAGCCCCTTTCCCTTAGCCTGAGACCCCTAAAAATGGCCATGCAAGCTGGCCTCCCACCCCTCAGGGGTTCTCTCTCTCTCTCTCTCTCTCCTTCAAGCACACACTCCACTCCCTTTCACAGGAATCCGGCCAGCCTGGAGAGCAACCCGGAAGGCAGAAGGAAGCCCTAAAGACTTCGTGTGCTCACTCCCTGGGGGGTGGGGGTGGCATTTGGTTTCAGCACATGGCAAGCAGATGGACAACACACTGCTTGGAGGGGAAATAATTTGAGCCTTTCTTGGGCTCACCAACCCAAAAGATGCAGCCAGACTGTAAACGTCCACCTGGGATCGACCCTGTGTCTGTCTGGGGGCATTTGTGCACACACACAGACACAATGCATGCCAGACGCCAGTCACTGACCCTGCCGAGCACCACCTGGCAGGCCCCACAGCACCAGTGGAATGCTTTCCCACAGGGAGTCCGCACTGGAGGTGGGGAGCTCTCTCTCGAACTCCCCAGGAGGGAGGGGCAGAGCCGATCAGAAGCGCTTCCTCTTCGGCTTCATTCAGGCCATGGAAGGGGAGAAGGGGTTCTTCAGACCCACTGGTTTGATCAACGGGGCTGCCCTCAGTGCCTCAGAGATCCAGGTGATGATCCAGGTTGCCCAAAACCCGATGGGATCCCTCATGGGGCCAGAAGCCAAGGGCTGCCCCAAGGGCTTGGCCCCCTCCCCTTCCCGATGAGATGCTGCCCTTCTACCTTCAGGCCCTCTCTCCTCGGAAAAACTGCCCCGCGAGCGACTTTGCCCGAGCGCTTACTTGTTTGAATGTTGGTGTCAAAGACGGTGCCATCCTGCAGTTTCCCCGTGTACCAGCAGTGGACGGTATCGCCCTTCTTGGGGAAATTGACTTTGTCCCCCTTCTTCAGCATCGACTTGGTGTATTTGGGAGGGCCCTGGATTGGAAGAAGCCGACATCATCCTTTGTCCCCTCAAGTCGGCCTTGCACTGAAATTCTGAACGCCTGGACCTGAGAGGGACCCCCCACCACCACCACCACTGGCCTCTTTGACAGGGTCCTGGCACCCCCAGAGAGAGAAAGAGAGCGGAGCACTTTGCAAGAAGCATTGCACTCAGGCAGGCCTGAATGATGTTTCCTTCTGAGGTCCTCAATTATCCCCACATTGACTGGGCCAATGCGAGCTCGGGGTAAGAAAGAGAAACCGGGTTTCTCGACTTGCTGAATGACTGTGCCTTAGAGCAACTTGTCATGGAGCCCACTCGAGAACAGGCAACTCTGGATCTGCGATACTCAGGACCTGGTCAGGGATGTAAATGTCACTGAGCCGCTGGGGAAGACCACCTTTGGCGTGATCCAGCATGGCTCTTCTTATGTTCTTATGCTCTCCTCGGTGCATCAAAGCTACCGGGTTTGTCCTCGAGGTAACTCAGGCATCCATACCTTCATTGCCCAGATTCAAAAGGCACCCACGGTTCACAGCCCGATTATTACGATCGAGGCCATTTGTGACCCGAGACATTTCAAAAACGGCCCCTCCACCCACCTCCTCAGGGACCTCCTCGGGCTTCGTCTCTTTTGGCTTGGCTTCCTCGATCTGGACATTCTTCACCTGCTCCACAACATCTTCTGGGCTCTCCGTGCCCTTGAAACTCTGGGGAGAAAGAAAGAGAGAGAAATGCACAGTGGGGGGGGGGGGGGGCAATGCCCTCTTGTAAAAAAAAAAAGGAAAAACAAGACATGGCAGGTAAAGGAAGCCTTTTGGGTCTCGGTTCATATGCCATTGATACACTGAACCCACATCACCTCTTTTACCCTTTGAGGGCTTGTTACAGCCCCTCAATCAGGTGCAAAATGCAATGACCCTGCAGAGAAAGGGCAGTGGCCAAGGGACAGCAGCTGGCCAAAAGCCACCGAGTGCCCCCCCCCCCAGAGTCTCTTGCACAATTGGGTGCAGCGAGGCTTCGGGGTGGGGTGCATGGGCTCAGGTGGCTCCACTGCCTCGTGGCAGAGCAATTGGGCTGCTGTGCTCCAGCTAAAACTCTGCTCGCAACCACCTGAGCTGCATCCTGGTAGCTTGGCCAGGCAAGAGGGAGGGGAGGGGAGAAGACGTGCAGACCCGCCAGAGAGTGCTTTTAGGGGCAGGATGCAAGCTGCCTGCTCTGCTTCTTCCATTCCTCCCAGTGAGGCTCAAGGATGGAGCTGGAGGCCTTCCCTGTGAGAGCAGCCCCTGCTCTGCCCACTGGGCTGCCCCACCTCCCTCAGGCTTGTGCATATGCTGAGGAGGGCTGGGAGGGCTGGGGTGGGGGAAGCCTGAGGCCGGGCACCCACCTGGGTTTCAAAGAGGCGATTGTAGGCGGCCACCAACTGCTCCTTGCTGGCCGTCTTGGCCACGTTCTTGAGCTGCCCAAGAAGCTTGTGCTCTGCAAGAAACTGAGAAGGAGAGATTGTTTTTTTGGGGGGGGGGGTTGTCATCGGGAGTCCCAGGAGTGGTGGTGGTTGGGGGGGGGGAGACACCCTATGGGATGCCACCCCAGGGGCTCCCCCACTGCCCTGCAAGGTGTCCCACTTGCCCAGCTGGAGGGCTGAACCCCAAGGGCTTTGCCTGGGGGGGGGATCCTGGGGTTACTGCTACCCTCCAAGGGAGGGGTGATGGGCGGTGGCGGGGGGGGGGAAGGGAGGCAGGGCCCCAGGGACACAGAGGGAGGGAGGGAGGGAGGGAGGGGCTGTCCTGAGGGAGGGTCATGGGTGAGGACGTCCTGGGGTCCCCAGGCCAGGCCCTCAGGCTGCCCCCCCCCAAAGCAGGGCACCTGGGGGTGGGGCGGTGACCCCTCCCTTCCTGGCCCTGGGGGTGGGGTTTGGGTGGGGGGGGGCTAATGGGGGGGTCCCTCCAGGGCTGCCCCGGGGATCCTGCTCCCCCTCCTCGTCCTCCTTGGCAAAGGGGGGGGGGGTGTCCCGTCCTCCTCCTCCTCCTCCTCCAACTCCCCCCCCCCCTTATCACTCTCTCTGGCCTCCAGTTCACTACAGGTTGGGGGCACAAAGTGTGTGTGTGTGGGTGTGTGTGGGGGGGTGTTCCGAGCCCTCCCCCCTTTGCTTGCCCCTCGGGATCAAGGGGGGGGGGGCTTGTGCTTGTCTTGTAGGAGGTCCGCAGGAGTTTTGGGGAGGGTGGTGGGGGTGGTGGTGTGTGTGTGGGGGGGGGGGGCTGCTGCCTGTATTCCTCCACCGCGAGCGCCCCCTCCCCTCCCCCCCCCGTTTCCTCACCCGGTGGGCGGCGTTCTCCTGGAGGAAGCGGGCGATCTCCCTCTTGGGCACCGCCGACGCCGACGCCTCCCCCCCGGCCACCAGCAGCTCCTCCGACGTCCAAGGAGGAAGAGGAGGAGGAGGAGGAGGAAGACCCGGCGCCGCCATGCGCGCCCCCACCCGACCAACGACCCAACGACCCACCGACCCACCGCCTGCCTGCCGACTCCCCCACCCCCACGGGACTACCACTCCCGGCAGGCACCGCGCCCGAGGCAGCAGCAGCGGCGGCAGCAATAGGCCACGCCCCCCGCTCGGCAAAGACGAGCGGAGGCGCCCCTCCCCCGAGGCATGCCGGGAAGCGTAGTCCCTGCCCACCCCAAGAGAAAGAGAGGGGAAGTGTTCCTCTCTCTCCCGCCAAGAAGAAAGAAGAAGAAAGAAGAAGAAAGAAGAAGAAGAAGAAGAAGAAGAAGAAGAAGAAGAAGAAGAAGAAGAAGAAGAAGAAGAAGAAGAAGAAGAAGAAGAAGAAGAAAAGAGTCCTTCCCACCTTTAAAATACTCTGTTTTTTAAGCTGTGTTTGTTGATCTCTTTTTGAAGGTTTCATCAAAAACAGGAATGTTGGATGGAAAGTTGTTTGAAACACCAGCTAATTCTAGTTTCCATAGAATTCAAGACCAGAATCCTACACGTTTAAAGAAAGGAGCCCTTGGATGACCAATAACTCACAGGGTCACCTGCTGGATCAGGCCAAAGGCCCATCTAGTCCAGCTTCCTGTATTTCACAGTGGCCCCACCAGATGCCTCTGAGAGCGCACGAGACTAGAATATCTGTCTCCTGATACCACTCCCCTGCCTCTGGTCCTTGAAGTAGTGTTGTTCTGCATATATACCACCCCATACCACTTCAAGTAGTCTCTGGGCGGTTTACAGTTTAATTACAGTAATGCAGACTACACATTGCCCCCCCCCACAAGCTAGGTACTCATAAGAACATAAGAAGGGTCCTGCCCATCTCGTCCAGCTTCCTGTATCTCACAGTGGCCGCACCAGATGTGTTTGGGAGTGCATGAGACTAGATCTCTGTCTCCTGATACCACTCCCTCCTGCCTCTGGCCCTTGAAGGACCCTGGGTTTTTAAAGCCTGGAGATTACACATCTCCATCATGGTTTGTAAATCAACAACTCAAGATGGTACATAAGAACATAAGAACATAAGAAGAGCCATGCTGGATCAGGCCAAAGGCCCATCTAGTCCAGCTTCCTGTATCTCACAGTGGCCCCACCAGATGTGTTTGGGAGTGCATGAGACTAGATCTCTGTCTCCTGATACCACTCCCCTGCATCTGGCCCTTGAAGGACCCCGGTTTTTTTAAAGCCTGGAGATGACACATCTCCATCATGGTTTGTCACCTGGGATGGACTTTTCCTCCAGGAATCTGTCCAATCCCCTTTTGAAGGCATCCAGGCCAGGTGCCATCACCACCTCCTGTGGCAGGGAGTCCCACAGACTCTTTTCAATCCCCTTTTTGATAATCCCTAGCATGGAATTGGCCTTCTTCACCGCTGCCACACATTGGGGAGACACCTTCATGGAGTTGTCCACCAACACACCAACATCTCTTTCCTGATCCGTCACGGATAACTCAGAGCCCATGAGTTGATAGATGAAGTTTGGTTTTTTTGCCCCAATATGCATTACTTTACATTTGGTTACATTAAAACGCATTTGCCATTTCTCAGCCCACTCCCCCAGTTTGGAGAGATCCTTCTGGAATTGCTTTGAATGAGGGACACATTATAACACCTGGGAGGGTTTTATTTCATTGTGAGATTTTGTGGCTCTTGCCAAGAGAGCTTGGGGTCCAAAGATTGCCCAGTTCTTGAAGTTGCCCCTTAAAAAAAACTACACTATCTTTTAATTTTGTCCTTTGGGATCAAGAAAGTTGCCTGGATTCAGAGCCTCTGCACTTAAGCTCCTGAGTGTGCACTTTTAAAGGCCAACTCTCCCAAATAGTCTCAAGGCACTAGTAGTTTAACTAATGAGCACACTTTGGTAAAATGAAATGAACTTTATTGCAAAAATACGAAAAGAGGTAAAAATTGTGAAAGCAGAAATATAGAAAATAAGTCTGGAAATTGAGTCATGGCTACTGGACATGACTCAACTTCCAGATAAACTCACCGGGACGACTGAGAATCTTCACAGACATAGAAAATAAGTGTGAAGTTTTTCAGCCTCCAGGTGAGTGTATCTGGGAGTTGAATCATGGCCACTGGACTTCTTTTTCTTGAGAGATTGAAAACGTTTAGCTGCTCATCCAGGCAGCTTCGTCAGTCTGAGGAAAGTTATTGGCGAGGCCTCCATTTTATAGCTCACGCAGACAAATCAGAAGCAATTCACACCTCCACCAGCAAGGCCATAGCTAAGGACTGATGCTCCATGGGTGTTGGGAAAGGTTGCATAAGTGGGACTTTCCACCTAAGAAGCCTCTTCAGGCCACTGTCCAACTTAGGAGCTTCTTCAGACCAGGGGTGTGTGAAATCAAATTGAACTATCCATTGGAGGCCTCGCCACTAACTTTCCTCAGACTGACGAAGCTGCCTGGATGAGCATCGGAAACATTTTGACTCTCTCAAGAATAAGAACCCCCCCCCCCCCGCATCTGAGGCGGTCCTCCTTCCTCCTCTTCCCCCTTCAACTCCCCCGGGCTGTTCCCGGAAACTCTCCCTCCCCCCCCCCCTTGGATAGGCCGCGGGCCACCTCTTCCGAGTCTTCCTTTCGTTGCTCTGTGGCGCCCGCTGACCCCGGGAGTTGGGGTTGCGGAGGCGCCCTCATCCAATCCGCTGCGAGTTCCTTCCGCGGTCCCGGCCAATGGGCGCCGGCGGCGGGCTTTTAGGGAGCGTCAAGATGGCGGCGGCGGGCTTTCCGGAGGCGTCAAGATGGCGGCGGCCTCGGGAAGCTCCGCCGGAGAAGAAGAAGGAGGAGGCGGAGGCGGCCGGTCGTTGGCGGCGTCGCTCCCCGGCGGGGCGGCATGAGAGGAGGAGGGGTCGGCGGCGGCGGCGGCGGGGAGGGTCGGTCCCTCCGACAGGCCACCCTCTTCCAGGCCTGGGGGGAGAAGAAGGAGAAGGAGAAGGAGAAGAAGGAGGAGGAGGAGGAGGAGGAGGAAGGTGGCGGCTCGGCGTGGCTCTTCCCGGTGGCGGCTCCTCGTCCTCCTCTTTCCTCCTCCTCGTCTTCTTCCCCTTCGGCCTCCCTCCTCCCGCTCCCGCCGCTCCTTCCTCGGGGCTACCAGGCTCGGGCGGCGGGTCGGGCGCTGGCTTCGAACACGCTCCTGTGCCTCCCGACGGGCCTGGGGAAGACCCGGGTGGCGGCGGCGGTGCTCTTCAACTTCGCCCGCTGGTTCCCCCGCGGGAAGGCCCTCTTCCTCGCCCCCACCCGGCCCCTGGTCGCCCAGCAGAGGAAGGCCTGCGACGGCCTCCTCCCCCAACGACACACCGCCAGCCTCCTCGCCGCCACCACCACCCACGGTCAGTCAGCCCTCGGGAGATGGCGGGAGGGGAGGGAAGGGGAGGAGGCCGCCGCTTTCCCTGGGGGTGGGGGGGTTCCCCACTGGGCCAAGGGTAATAGTTTCAAGGGGGTGGGGGGACGACGACTCCTGGAGGGTCCCTAGGAGGAGCCCCCCCCCCAAACACACACTGCTCCCCCACCCCCACCACCCCCATTTCCCGTCCGAGAGGGAAGGCCTGAAAAAGAGGCGGTGGGGAATTCGTAGGGGGGGGGTTATGGTTACCCTCCCCCCTCCCCATGACTCCCCAACACCCCAGGCTCCTGCTCTTTGACAGCTCCCAGGAAGCCCTTCTCCCAGACCCCCCCCCCTTTGTAGGTGTGCCTGTTTGTGTAAGTCAAGAAGGTGTGGGGGGGTCACCCCCTCCCCAATTTCACCATAGAACCCGCAGTGCCTGCTTAGAGAGTGGATGATGGGAATGGCCTGCAAGGGGGCTGCTGCCTCTCCCCCACCCCCCACCCCCCACCCCCACTGCATTGGCCAAGGTTTTCCCTTCACCAAGCTGGTGTGCTTGGATTCCGCTGGTGGGGTTCCTTTCAGAGGATAAGGGCCTGCTAGACTGTTTATTCAGCACCTGCATGGCTTTTTTCCCCACCACCACCTTTGGGGAAACAGGCAGGAGGCACCTCAAGCCAACCAACCAGCTATGCATTCCCTTCACCAAACGTTTTCTTTTCCTTCCTATGTTTTATTTGCGTTTGACAACAAAAGGATTGTGCCAGTAAATCATCTGTCCCGTTTCCACATCCGTGCATTTCAGAACAGTGAGGCACTTGGGGAAGAACTTGTCATCGAGGCAGACGGTCAGCGTGAAAGCCAAATCCTTCAACCGAGGGTCAGGCAGGGCTCGTCCTGGTAGTCCTCTGTGGCTGAAACAGCCGAGTCTTCCACACCGGCCAACACGCTTAGGTTGTCTCGCATCTGACAGGATGCATCTGAGGAAGGGAGCCACTGTCTTGCAAAGCTTATGGCCAGTCAAGGATCTTTTAGACTTTAAGGCTTGACAAGACTCCTGCAATAATGCTGCCTGTTATCAGACATCTCCAGCTTTATCTATTTGGATCACCATCCTTGAACAGGATACACAGCCGTGCTTGAGCATCTGCATTCTACGGAGTGCACAGAGATCCTTCCAGGATGGTCCTTCCTTGCTTACCATTTGCTGGTTGGTTTCTAGCTTTACCTATAAACACTCAGGTCTCCTTCTGTTGATGGAATCAAGTGGTTCAGTTAGCGTTTGGGCACCATTGACACGGGTGCTGCATTTAAAACACAAGCGCCGTTTCCCACATCCCAAGTGCATTCTTCTTCTTGAAATGGAACAGTTGGAATTTGTGCACGTGTACCAGGCCATCTTTTGCTGTGCTGTAAGCTGGTAAAAGCAGATTCCCCCCCCCCCCGGTAGAAATGGTGGTCCGACCTGTCATATTTAATGTCATTGGACACAAATGAAATATGGTTTGCTTTTTTGTTGTTCGGTTAGGTTTTGTATTGTTTTTGCTTTGTAAATCACAGGTGAAACTGGCCCACTACTGTTGGTTGTGTTGTTTCAGGAGGTACCCACATTGCGGATCGGAAAGAAATCTGGCGTACGAAAAGAGTTTTCTTTCTTACCCCACAAATCATGGTCAATGACCTTTCTCGGGGAATCTGCCCTGCAGCTGAAGTCAAATGCCTGGTGATTGACGAGGCCCACAAGGCCCTGGGAAATCATGCCTACTGCCAGGTACGGTTGTGCAGATCCCTCCGCCCCGAGCTCCAACCAGTCATTTACACAGCCTTTCCATTCACTTTAGAAGTGTGTGTGTGGGGGGGCGGCAGTGATGATAATCTGTGAGTGAAATACAGTGGTACCTTGTATAAAGGAATAATTCGTTCCAAATGAAATTATGTTAAGCAAATTTTCCTTTATGCAAACTTCCCATAGGAATGCATTGAAAACAGTAATCCCTAATCATGACCATTTTTATGTTGTACAGATTCGCCCGATAGGCAATTCCGTTAGGCAAATTTCTCCTGTCTCTGGAATTTTTTATGTTGTACAGATTTTATGTTATACAAACCGTTTGTTATACGAGGGTCCACTGTATTCCAGAGACTGTTGCTGTATTAAAATGGATCCTCTCTCAAGCTGCTGCGGAAAAGATTGGGTTGGCTGAGGAACCAATACTGAGCCAGTGAACAGGAGTGGGGAAAACAACTGGAACTGGTCTTGTATGGCAGTGGTTCTCCACCGGTGGGGGGTCCCCCGATGTTCCTGGACTGCAACTCCCAGAAATCCTAGCCAGCTCAGCTAGTGATGAAGACTTCTGGGAGTTGCAGTCCAGGAGCATCTGGGGACCCACAGGTTGAGAACCACTGTTGTATGACATCTCCCATGTACGGGCAGAAAAAGAGCCCTTGCCTAGTTGTACCACTTGGACTTAATTAAGGACCCTGTTCAGGAAATGTCTGGGCCTGTCTATTTGTTTTGCAATGGATAGGTCTGGCCTATGATTCTAAGTCGATATTTGCAGTCTTGTCAGTATGAGGGCAGTGCTTTACAAATCCAGCCTTCCTTGCTTCCTCCCTCGCCAGCCCGTGCAGTCTGAAGCCTCCAGAGAGGCCGACGTCGCTTTGTTCTTCCCAATCCAGGTCTGCACCTATCTCATTTTCACCTGGGTTGGTTATTGCTGCTTGAATCCTTTCCTTGTAGAACCTGGCATTGGAATCAAATTCCTTGGGAAGCATGACAGAAATATCGGCGGTGATGAATGCTGTTGTCTCCCCCTCAGGTTGTGAAAGAATTATGCAAATACACCAAAGATTTCCGAATCTTGGCTCTCACGGCCACCCCTGGCAGCAATACAAAGGTGAGTGCCAACATTTCTTTCTCAGAAAGTGTGGAGGGAATTTTTTTCCTGCTGACACCTAAAAAATTCCCAACCCACTTTGTCTTCGAAGTCTAAACGTTACAGTCTGTGGTTTTGGCTTAGCTTTTGCGACGCTCCAGTTGGGCTGGACCCTCCGGTAGCTGCCTGCCTGCCTGCCTGCCCTGGCATCCTTCATCTTCATCCTGTCGCGCTTCCCCTTGGCCCCTTTCCTCCTCTCTCCCTGCTCACCTTTGATTTCCAAGATGAGGGGGGTGGTTACGTGAGTGGCTTTTCATGCCACAGCAGCTGTCAGAATTCAAGGGACACATGAAGTACTCAAAAGACTCCCACATTTTGTGCTTATGTGTATCCAATACTGTAGCTGTTTGGGGGAACTAGAGCCTCAGGAAAACCCGGCATGCCATGACTTCCTCCCCCCCCCTCCTCCTCCTGTTTTCTTCCCAGGCAGTTCAGCAGGTCATTTCCAACCTGTTGATTTCCCACATTGAGGTCTGCTCCGAAGATTCCCCTGAGATCCAGCCTTACTCGCATGAGCGGCAGATAGAAAAGTGTGTCATCCCACTTGGGAAAGAACTGGGTGACATCCAGGCTGCCTATATCCAGGTGAGCCATTCTCCCACCACCACCACCACCACCCGGGGGGGGGTGGGAATGTAAGCTGTGGGAAGGGAACTGAGGGTGACCAAAGGTGGTATTTCATTCCTGGTGCAGAAGTGGTGCTCTTCCTGGCTGTGAAAAAGGTTGGGCTGGTTTGCATCTGCAAATCTGATCAGTCTTCAGTCTTATGATCCAAGCATTGTGAGTTTTGCAAAAATATTCTTTGCATCTGAAACACTGAGAAGGGAGCGAATACTGACAGCTTTTGAAATTTTCCAATCGTACTGGTGGACTTACTATTGTATTCCTCTCTGAGGTTCATCCCATCGTAACTTATTGCAAAATCTACTTTATTTCTCCAAGAAAGCACTGGTGGAATCTGAAACGGAAACAGATGCAGCCATTTCTGGTGGTTCATTGTTTTCAAATTCCAGTGGGGCCAATGCTGATTGCAAAGCTTTCAGTGGACATTGCTAATCCATTATAGCCCTGCATTTGTAGCAGATAAATGGCTATTTATGTGTAATATATATACCCTGAAATTTCTCAGTCGGTGGAAACACAAGGTTCCATTGTAGTGCAAAGCTGCAGTCTTCAAATAGGCCTCTGGTGGATTATTTGAGAGAGCCTTTAAAGCATGTCTGAAATACCAGACCATAAAAACAAACATTTATGCAGCTGTGAAGCAAGAAATGACATGACGTAGAGACATTTCAGGTGAAATTTTATGTCTTTTGTATTGGCTCCCATGGTTTTGGATTCCTGGTGTGGGGTAGTAGTGACAGACGTGGACTCGGGAGACCTGGGTTCAAATCCCTGCTCAGACCATGGAAGCTCCCTGTGGCTGTGCAACTGGTTAAGCCTCTCCTTCAAAATCGCACCTCAAAATCCCTCCCCGGGAATGTGAGGGTCACTCTACGTTGGCTCAGGGTTGAAAGGCCGGAACAACAGTGGCTTTGTCAAATGGATCTAATTTTTTAAAATAAATGTGCATTACAGGTGTGTGTGTGTGTGTGTGTGTGTGTGTGTGTGTGTGTGTGTGTGTGTGTGTGTGTGTGTGTGTGTGTGCATGCGCGCGCATGCATGCTTAAAGGTGGATGCTGGAATTACAAGATGTTGGCGGTTGAACGCAGGGGGCCCCTTCAGTTCATGTCACAGAGAGAGCCTCTGGGAGCAAGAAGAGCCAGATCCTGGGACAACAGGGGACTGGTGCCAGTGTTCCCACAGCTAGCTCCTGGGGTATGCGTGAACAAGGTGGTGGGGGCTGTGAGCTGGTCACATAAGGTGTCCAGGTCTGCTGTGTAACTGAAGCTACTTTGTCCTCCGTTAGTAGGTGGTGCCTGTCGGTTCTCTGTCCGATACGTTGTGAGCCGATGATAGTCACTGTTCCAGATCACAGAGCTTTTTAAAATCTCAGTCTCTTTCAACACAGTGTGACTATATTAATTGTTTATGTGAAATGTTGTCTCCTGCATGGCAGTAGTAGAGGAAGGTCACCGCTAGGAACAGAAGAGAGAAAGTCACAGACGGGACACATCAGAGTTTTGCTGTGTTTATGAAATATGTCATCATCATTATTATTCCTTTGTTTTACATGCAGGTCCTGGAAGCTTTTGCAGGGCGACTGGTGAGGCTGCGTGTTTTGTCTCAGCGTGAAATCCCTTCACTTACGAAGTATCAGATAATCTTAGCACGAGATCAATTCAGAAAAAACCCACCTTCACACTTAGGGGTAAATATTCCCACCAATTTACTCTTGCTGCATAAGTCATGCTGTCTTGCGTCAACATAGCCCACATGCTGGCTGGAATCCTGTTTTGGGGGTTCCCTTGGTTGAGAGTGTTCTTCTCCTTTCTCAACTGTAATGGCCATTGGATAACATTTGATAGTCGTCCCCCATACAGGTCATGGTTCTGTATGGAGCTCTTTCTCACTGTCTCTGATGTGTGTCCCCCCCCCCCCCCCCCAAATAGGGAATGCAACCAGGGGCCATAGAAGGAGATTTTGCTCTTTGCATTCGACTCTATCATGGTTACGAGCTTCTGCTGCAGATGGGAATGCGTTCGCTCTACCTCTTCTTGTCTGGCATTATGGATGGATCAAAAGGTGAGGGGATTGCTTTGCATCTACTTGTTTATTTAATTTATTTAACAGACGTTCATCCCACCTTTCTCCTTAAAAAGAATCCGTGGCTCTGTTGCTCTTCCCATAAACGGATATGAATTGTAGAAACTTCAGTTATATTTTCTCTTGAAATCTTCATGAAAATGTTTCCAACTTTTCTTCTGACAATGAAGTGAGTACAAAGGTTGAAAGACACAAAGAAGATTTTTTTTCTCTGTTGGAGAGAAGCACAGGCGAGTGTGTGTGTGTGTGTGTGTGTGTTCTGCATGGCTGCGGAGAGATCAGCTTGCAGGAGTTTGTATCCTATAAATAAATATACTGTATAACGCAACTATGGGTACACATAGACACGTATGTTTTTGAAAATGTCCCACAGAAAAATTATGACATGAGGGGAGGGGAAATGGAGCACTTGTTATCCCATATTCACTCTCCCCCAAGACTCTCTCTCTCTCTCTCTCTTTGATTCACTTCTTGGCCTTACTTTGCTTAAATTGTTCCATCTGGGGGAAGTTGAATTATTTGCTCTGGAGGCCATCTTGGTTTGCCAGTTGGGTTGGGTCAGAGCTGGGGGACATTGAATGCCCAACGACAGGTCCAGGGTCAGCGGACATTAGCAACGTTGGACCCCTAGTTAAGCCAGGGTGAGGAGGTTGAGAAGGAGCCAAGAGTCCCCTTGAGGAAAGACGGACTGCTCGGTCCTTGGAAAACAAGCATTAATACCCAAACGCCACCACCAAAAAGAGCAGGAATACAGCATAGAAACAGTTTTTTTAAAGCCCTCTTGAATAGAACTATCTGTTTTACTGCAAAATAATCATTCAGAAGTATGTGAATATATTGTCATATGAAAAACCAGACTAGCCTCCCTTATTCGAAGACGTTAAACAACAAGAGTGCACTCCATAATATATATTAATTGTTGGATCTGATTAGCTTAGATCCGATTGGAAGAGGAGGGGTGAAGAGGTGGGAAGAAGCACCAGCGATTGAGGACCGGTGGATGATTCCACAACAGGAGGAGAACCCAGCCGGGACCCGAAAGGGCGGCCGGTCCAGGAGTGAGAGCCACACGAAGTGGTGCTTCTGGTTCCTCAGGCTGTGCACCTTCGGTTCCTTTTGGTTGACCCCGGATGTTGGGAGGGCGTGAATCCAGTGGGTCTCCTGGCCTAAGTGGAGAGGTCCCATAAAGCCTGAGCGGCAGAGGAGCCCAGAAGCCTCTGGATAGTGTTGAAAAGCAGCTGCCTCTAGATGAATGAACATTCATGTAAACATTGCAGAAGGCTTCCCTCCGGAGGGGATTAAGAACCCTCCTCAAAGACCCAAATGCTCCCCACCACATTGAAAAACGAAGCAGATTTGTTGACGGTTGGTCGGAGCGTGAAGGAACAGGAGGCGCTTCTTCTCAGCCACGCTCTGGTCCAGCTGGGAGGTGGTTGAACGGGGGGACCCTCTTTCAGGAGGGTCATGGATGTGTTCCGTGGATGGCTCGGAGGGCCCTTCGTGTCCAGGGTGGGGTGGGGTGGCAAGAGCAGGGCCTCCTCTTTCGAGAGCCGCCCTCTGTTCCCTGGTGGGACTTTGGCTGTTGCCTCTCTTGCCGATGGTGGGAGGGGGCTCTCAAACCAGAGGGTGATGTTTATGGGGGCCCTCGGTCAAAGCGCCTGACTCTTTTCATTCTGTTTTATTGTTGTTGTTTTTCTGAAGGTATGACACGTGCCAAAAACGAACTTGCGCGGAACGAGGACTTCATGAAATTATACAGCCAGCTTGAAAACATGTTTTCAGACACGGCCGTGACTTCAGTAGATGGCAGTCACCCAAACATAGGTTGGTTTTTCTTTCCTCCCAAAACTAAATCGCTTTGCCCGTTACGGGGGCCGACTGGGTGAAGAAGACTTGCATTAAAATATAGGTTTGACATGCCCCACTTGTTAGTGTCCGCAGTGACAATGGAAGAGAAGAATGATGCACCCTGGCCTCGGATTTTGAATGTGGGAAACCAATTGCTTTCATTTTGTGCATAAAGGGTTTGGAGCATTGGAAAGTGATTTATAATGAAATACAAGTCTCTTAAATATGTCTGTGAAGATTCTTAGTCACCCAGATGAGGTTATCTGGAAGTTGAGTCATGGCAACTGGACTTCTTTTCTTGGTAAATGCTACTGGACTTCTTTGCTTGAGAAATGTTACAAAAGATACTGGTAAGATGGTGCAGGAGTTCCGTATAGGGTTTGCAAAGACGTCCAGTTGCCATGACTCAACTTCCAGAAAAGTCTGTTAAATGCAAACCCTGTGTGGAACGCTTGCATTATCTTATCAGTATCTTTTTTTTTGGGTCTAGTTGTGGTTGTTGCTTTTGTTTCTTTGAAGGGGAGTATTTTGCAAGCTTGGCAACAGAGGTGCCCAGACAGGACCGTATCTAAAATAGACGCTTTTATATCTATAGGAACTAGAAACGGGAAGCCGTTCATCTACAGTCACCCAAAGTTAAAGAAATTAGAAGAAGTTGTAACGGAGCACTTCAGATCCTGGAAGGAGCGTGGAGGTGGATTTTGGCTATAATTACAGCATTTTATGTTTGCATCGTTGGGATTCTCACCTAGCTGGTGGTGGTGGGATCACGCAACCTTTGGTCACTTTCTTAAAGCCTTCACTCAGGACTGCAAACACAGGGACCCCTTTTTGGAGGAAGGTTTACTGCCCTTCTCGCCACATGACCCGACCAGTCCACCTGTCCCTTTCCTCTGCACAGTTGCATTTCTCTGGGAAGGATCAGGGTGGGGGCTGCAGGAGGGCGTCTCCGTTTAAAAGCTTGTTTCCCCTTGGCTGACTTTTTGTGCCCAACAGATCAGGAGGCCCCCGGAGGCCGGCTGGCCGACACCCGTGTGATGATCTTCTCCTCGTTCCGCGACTCTGTTCAAGAAATTGCAGAAATGCTGAACCGTCACTTCCCGGTGGTGAGGGCCATGACCTTTGTGGGCCATTCCTCCGGCAAGAGCACGAAAGGCTTCACCCAGAAGGAGCAGCTGGAGGTGAGGGGGTGGCGGTGGCTGAGGTGGCTGAGGGGCAGGGACAAAAGTCCCGCTCCATGGATCGCCATGGAGGAGATTTCCCCTGTGACCTGGTGATTCTCACCAGGAAGATGCTTGATGGAGGCGTTTCTCTGTAAAGTTTGAGCTTCTGAACAAGGCCGGTCCAGGGGCCCACTAGGCTCTCACCCTGACTGCTTCAAGCAGTGGGTCCTCCCGACCGTGGGTCCCCAGATGTTCCTGGACTGCAACTCCCGGGAATCCTGGCCAGCCCAGGTAGTGGCAAAGGCTTCTGGGAGTCTTCGCCTAAAAACATCATCTGGGAACCCAACCGTTGGGAAGCATTGCTCTCTAAAGCAAAGCAGGAAAGTCCTGTGGTGCTTATACGTCACTCCAGTGCGACAGAGCACTCTTTGGGCACATCACGGTTTTCATTGATTTCACCCACCATATATTTTAGCAATTGAGAAAACCTCCCCCTCTCCCCCTCCCCCCCATGACTCGGGTATTCAGTTTCGTGGCATCAGAAAGATGGAGGTCACAACCTTGGGCAGACTATCTGAACCTGCTGGGGTTGAGCTCCGGTCATGATCTGAGTCTTGGCTGTAGGACTGCCGTTTATTCACCACCCCACGGGCCTCCGAGTCTATGTCTGAGTGACACCCTGAGAAATCCATAGAAACAAATACATAGCCCGTTCCTGTTTGTTCCACCACCTTCCCTGTAGGTACTTGGGGTTGCGTTTGGGTGTTAACAGAGTGTTTGTGCAGATAGCACATGGTGTGAGGAGGATGGCTGTGGCTTGTTGATAAAGCCCGCCTGCTGACTTGCAGTCTGAAAGGCACACAGGTTTCCCTGTAGTTGCAACCCTCATCCTTTCCTCCTGTCCCCCCCCCCACTTTCCCCCAAAGCTGGGCTACGGGTGCAGGGCAGGACCCCTTGGGCCGGAGCATGGGTTGGCCTCCCCTAGAAACTCTGGGGCTTGGACCCAAAGGGCTTCAGCAAAGCTCACCTGGAGAGTTTGAATCCTCCTCCTCCTCCTCCTCCTCCTCTTTTAGGTGGTGAGGCGCTTCTGTGAGGGCGGCTACAACACGCTGGTCTCCACCTGCGTTGGGGAAGAAGGGCTGGACATTGGCGAGGTGGACCTCATTGTCTGTTTCGACGCTCAGAGAAGCCCCATTCGTCTCGTGCAGCGAATGGGCCGGACTGGCCGCAAGCGCCAGGGGCGGGTCGTGGTCCTCCTCTCGGAAGGGAGGGAGGAGCGGGTAAGCCGTAGGGGTGGTGGGGGTGGGGGTGGAGTGTGTGTGCATTCCCTCCCTCCCCCGGAAGGTTAGAAGCCTGAGTGAGCCCCCGGGCCCCTTGACCTGAGCCTGGGATCGAACTCAGATGGAGGGCAGAGTCTTCTCTGCAGTGCTGCAGTTTAACCACTGTTCCATAAATCTCCTGGTGCAAGGAGCAGAAATTTGCCTAAGCAATAAGTGTAATTTATTGTCAGTGCATGATCGTTGAGATGAAGGGATCGGACTGCATTGCCAAATGCCACAGGCCAAGGGTGAAGAGAGGCACGTGATAAAGTCAAGAAAAACCTTAAAAATTGGCAGTGGGGTGGTTCTTTACAAATTGCCAATGCACCATCGGTGGTTCATCAGAATTGCCATGCTAAGTTAGTTATATAGCAAAAGGTTTATTAAAGACAGATAGAGATACAACACAGAACACATACAGTACAGAAATAGGTTAGTAGACATCTTAGCTTAAGGGTCCAAGAGCCCCTTAAGGTTCCAAGACATAGCACAGGCCAGACGGTTCGATCTGCCCTGCTGTCCTTGACAAAGGACTAAATGGCTTCTGATGATGGTTATATACTCTTTTGCCTGGTGTATGATCTAAGACTGACGTATTTTGTACGCCCCTACACGTGCCCACACGTATCTACATGTGCCTGTTCATTATCTCATGGTCTTGGCTTATAGCCATTTGGCCATCAAAGCCTAGAATGACCTGGCCCTATTTCCTAGTTCAAAGTTGGTTCCTTATTCCTGGCTAACCCCCATGTTGTTGTTCTCCAGGCGATTGGCACCCACGCACTGTAAGATAGTGCCAAGTCTTAGAGGATGGGTCACCGTGACCTTATGTGTTGTCAGCACATTCGGGTCTGTTATTATTTTAATACTTATAAAGCAAAGCAAAGCAAAGTGTTCTGCTTATATACCGCCCCATACTACTACAAGTAGTCTCTGGGCGGTTTTACAATTTTAATTACAGAGTGCAGGCTACACATTGCCCCCCCCCCCTCAGCAAGCTGGGTACTCATTTTACCAACTTTGGAAGGATGGAAGGCTGAGTGAACCTTGAGCCTGCTACCGGGGATTGAACCCAGGTCGTGAGCACAGTTTTACTTGCAGTACAGGCATTAAACCACTGCGCCACGAGGCTCTTTAACATATTTTGATTTTTTTTTCATGCTTATCAAACCGTAACACACGGAAAGTCAGTTATTGGTAATCAAGGGAGTCAGGCTGAGAAATAAGTCCTTTTGCCCCAGGAGCACCGCAAGGCCCTTCCTTCGATCAGGCCGCTCTGATGAAGTATCTGCCAGGGAAGGCTCTCACTGGTCGAGGCAGGCCAGATCTGCAGTTGCACCAAAGAAGACCAATGAAATCCAACTTAAGCTCTTCTCCTTTTGCAGACGTACGATCAAAGCCAGTCCAACAGCAGGAGCCTCCTCAAGGCACTTTCCGAAAACAAAGGCCTCCAACTGTACCAGCACAGCCCGCGCGTGATCCCAGAAGGCGTGAATCCCCAAACGCACCGGTTGCTGATTATACCTGAGGAAGAGGAGCCCCTTGAGAGAGAAAGGGAAGGCCACAGGCACCGGCAGAAGGGGAGGCCTTATTCCACCAGCAGCCCAGGTGAGGAGAGGGCAGAGATCCAAATGTGGTCCTCCCCCCCCCTCGCCGCCGCCAAAAAAAAAAAAAAAAGGTAGCAGCACCAGCGAGTGGGTTTGATCACTTTGGCCGCGCACTCAGGGATGGGAAAAGGCACCACTCAGTAGTGTGTCAACAGAGGAGACCCGTTGCCACAGGATTCCAGGAAGCACCCCCCCCCCCCCGCCCACTGCCTTCTTAGGCGATCAGAGTGGGACAACCCCGTGGGAAGTGCCAGCACCAGCAATTTCTCAGAGCAGATGAGAGGGGGAGATGCTGAGGGGCCGTCTGTGGAATTGTGGCCAAGGAAAGTTTTTGAGAGGCCGGTGGAACATGGAGGCCTGTGGCCCGTGGACTGAGCGGACGGAAGAGGCCTCTCCACTAAGCAGCTTCCCTAGGAGGTGTCTGCCTGTCCGATTCTCACATCCTGTGCTTCCCTCTGGCGACCTTCCTGAGGCACGCCAGGACGGCTTGAGCCTCCCCAGGTTGCATGGAATGGTAGAATAGTGGAGTCGGGGTGGGGGGGAGAGCTGGAAAGGCCATTGAGTCCAACCTCCCTCCTCAAGACAGGCATCCAGATCAAAGCAGACCCAACAGGTGGTGGTCCGGAGACTTCTCTTGAATGCCTCACCACTTCTTCCCCCCCCCCCCGCCCCCCGAGGTTGTGGGTTCCCTTTTTGTACTGCTTTAACAGTCGGGAGGTTTTTCCTGGTGTTCCACTGAAACCTGGCTTCCTGTCACGTGAGCTCATGGTTGCTGCGCCTCCTGCCCTCTGGGGTGATGGAGAAGAGAGCCAGGCCCTTCAAAGACATGGGGGAAAGTGCTCCGTCCTCTCTCCCCTCAGCCTTCTTCTCTCTTGGCTAAACATCCCCAGTTCTTTCAGTCTCTCTTCCGAGGGCTTGGTTTTCGGTCCCCTGGCCATCCCTGTCGCCCTCCTCTGAACTTGTTCCAACTTGCCGGCCTCCTCCTTAAACTGTGCTGTCCAGAACAGGACTCGGGGCTCAAGAGGAGGCTTGCCCAGTGCCGAAGAGAGGGGAACGACGAGCACATTTGAAGACTTAGCAGATGAGAGTCTAGCAGGCCAAACAGCCCCAGGGGTGTTTCAGCTGTGGGTTTCCTTCATGAGGGTGGGGTGGGGTGGGGTGGAGGTATAGGGGGAGGGCGGACCTGGAAACCCCCCTCAGCTCAGCATCTCATCCTTGGGTTCTGCTGGACCGCTCAAGCCCTTGCCATTTCGGGCCTGAGGACTGGTGAGGACGGAGGAGGGAGCAAAGGAAGCGCAGAGCCTTGTCCTGGCTGCAGCGTGCCCTCCCTGCCTCTTTTCAGTCGGAGCCAGCCTGGGACTTGCAGGGGTGCCACGGAGAGCTTTGGTGGATGAGCAGCGCAGTGGGAATCTGTGCCCTTCACAGGTGCAGAGCCGCCCAGTCTGTCCAAGAGTTGGTGCCTTACAGCCGAAGAATTTGGAAGATGGGATAGGTTGTATAGGATGAAAGCTGGCAATGGGATACGGAAGATAGTCATGCCTCCAAGTCACTTTGAGACACTAGAGGAAGAGGAGGAGGAGGAGGAGGAGAAACAGCGGGTAAGTGGAGCCCTTATTCGCTGGTTGAGATCTGAAGCAGAGATTTGAGAACCTGGAGATACAGGAAACATCTCTCAGCCAGGAGGGAAGTAAGTAAGCTGAGATACACGGAGGGAAGCAAGTGGTTGCTTCTGTTACGGACGAGGAGAGCAGACAGGTGGTCTGTTGGGGCCAGCACCACCCCTGCGCTCCCCCTGCCCAACTGGGCGCGAGTCACTTTGTGGCTACGACACCCACGTTCAGAAGTGAACCAGGAAACCTGCTTCAAAATGGTTCAGGTAACAGGCAAACTGTTCGTTATCGTTGTGTCATTCACACAGACACACACACACACACACACACACATATGCACACGCGGCGTGGCTTGGTGAATACATTTTTGCATCTGAATGAAATATAAAAAGGTATCAGATAGAAGATAATAAATAATAAATAAAGTTAATCAATACAAAAAATAAATAAATAAAGATGCTTCTGCTCCACTCGTCTCTAGTGTCAGTCTGGGACTTTGGCCTAGCAAAATTGTGCTCAAGAAGAAGACTAATAAATGCGGGAGTGACTCCTTGTACTGCCATTGCTCTTTTCGTGCCCCTGGACTGCGAGGGGGGTCTTCTCTGCCGTCCGTCAAGCCCTGGACTGGTTCCTGTGCCAATCCTTGTTTCTGAAATGTAGGCGACTCCCGATCCAGAGACCCTGGAGCTCTCCCTGACGGAATGGACGCTGTGGCAGAGCCGCCCCTTCCCCACCTCCCTGGTGGACCATTCGGATCGCTGCCGCCACTTCATCGACGTGATGGGAATGATTGAGCAGATGAGACAGGAAGAGGTGGGTACGGCCGGGGGCGTGGGGGTGGGGAGGGAGGCGTAGAATCCTAGAGCCACAGAGTTGGAAAAAGAGACCTCAAGGGACATCCAAGTTCAACCCCCTGCCATGCAGGAACCCCCCCCCCATCACAGGACGCCCGACAGATGGCCATCCTATCAAGCAATAAATAAGGGATTATGAAAAATGTTATCACACACATGTGTATAGCAGAGAAATCATCTGAGCTTAGCAGCAGTAGCATGTAGATAAAGTGTAGTTAATTGTTATAAGTATTATCAGAACCCAGAAATGGAGAGACAAAGAAACATGACTTAGAATAAAACTCTTATATTGAATATATACAGCAAATATACAACAGCATAACACCAAGCAATATCACATATACAAATCAACAGAGTGTGGGGTACTGTTTTCTCACCATAAACAGTCCCAATTTAACATTATACAAGCCAGTTCTTATATACACATTTAGACCTCATCAGACACAATTTTAACCAATCACATTCTGACACACCATGATGTCATTAACTATTCCACCTGTGCTAAATCACTTAACCTGCTAGTGATTTCTAATTCCATGCACTTGTGGCTAACATCATGACACTGCATTTTTGACTGACTCCATTTTACAAATTCTCTGTTCAATCTGTTAAATATACATTACAAACATTTTGTCAATTCTACATATTATGACACATCCACCCTCTGCTTAAAAACCTCCAAAGAAGGAGAGTCTCCACCACCCTCCTTTGTGGCAGCACCTTCCACTGCCAGACAGCCCAAACCATCAGGAAGGTTCCGGAAGGCCACATCCATGCTTGCGGGGCAGGAAGGCAAGGGCCTTTTTTGTTGGGAGCCAGCCTTTTGGAGCAGAAGGGTTGGGAGTGGGTTTCTGGAGAAGGCGGCGTTTGTTCCTGCCAAGGAGGAGGTCTTGCGAGGCGCCTCGACCAGGGTCCAGGGAGGTGATCTTCCGGCAGTGGCCCTGACTGACTCTGAAAACGCCCCTTGGCTTTTTGAGAATGGGAAATTCCAGATTTGCACAGGCATTTGAAAGCTTTTCAAGTCGTTTAAACTATTTTTAACTCTCTGGTTTTAATTGTGCCTTCAAGGGTTGCTTTGCTATAGTTTTATATACCCGCCCCGTCCAAGATAAAAAAGCAGTATTTAAATACTATAAAATGAAAATACCCATAATTGTTCCTGAAAACAATGGCTTTTCTTCTCTCTTGTGCACTCTGTTTTTTTAAAAAACAATTAAAATATTTTCTCCTTTTCTTTTATAAAAGGACCCAAGGTGGTTCCATTTGTTCGTTACGATCAAGTTCTGGTCACCCCGTTCACTTTCCTTCCGTGGAAGAGAAGCAGGATTCTTCCCTATATGTAACTTTGTCAGGTTTTTTTTTTCTTTTTTCCAAAATAGGGGGACTGCAGCTATGAACAGAAAATGAAGCCGTACCTCCACTGGGAAGATGTGGATGCCTCACCTCCTCCTCCGCCGCAGAGGAGCAAAAGTGGCCCTGATGCCGTGGCTCCCCAAAAGCCATCTGTGCCCAAAAGGCCTCTGGTGGACTTAGCCTCGAAAGCTAAATGGATGTGGTTGCCCACAGAGGAGGAACTTGATGCGGAATCTGTCTCCCTCTTCAAAGCCACCAGCTTCAAGCCTGCCAGAAGGCCTCCGATGCCGAGCGGAGGAGCCACGGGACAAGCGGACCTCGGCCCACGTCCAGAGTGCTTCTCGGCAAGGGGATTGCCGGCGGTTGAGGGCTCCGGGCCTAAAAGGTGGCCGGATGAAAATCAAAAACACAAGGACAACTCTCTGGGCGGAAGCCCTCGCCGGGGAGGCAGCGCGGGTCCCGAACGGGCAAAACCAAGGGGGCTTCAGCCCGTCCTCGAACCGAGTGGGCTCAGTGTGGATTCTGGCCCCAGCGGCTCAGCAGAGGACGTCTCGCCCCTTCCCTCCTCTCTGTTTTACTTCCCGGCCTCGGAAGCGGATCCACTTGGGCCCTCTGGGGTGAAGGCGGATGAGGACCCGTCCTGGAGGAATCACATCCTGACGACCACAATGCAGCTTCTGTCCCAGTCCCCCCCAGCGCTGGAGGAGATGATGCTGGCCTTTGAGGGAAAGAGTGAAAACGAAGGCCAGCCGCTCGGGGCCCCGGGAAGCCGTGTTTTCGGTGTGCCTGCGGACCAAGGGACCGCCAGGGGCCCAGACCGCCCACGCCAGGGCCTTCCTGAATCCCCTGGCGCCCACCGCCGGCGTTCCTCTAGCGCTCCTTGGGAAACCTCTCTCCCCTGGGAGGCTTCCGTCAGCCAGATGAGCGACCTCAACTGGGAGGAACTTTTTGAGAACGACGACGACGACGAAGGACCGGTTGGGGTTCAAGGTGAAGAAGGCGGTGGCGGTGGGGTGCCTGTGGAAAACCGTGGCCTAAAAGTAGACCCTGTGGGGAAGGATGATGGAGGAAGGTGTCCAGGGTCCGAGGAAAGGCTGTGGAGGAATCCAAGCGCCGATGAAAAAGCCGTGCCTTTATTAGAAAGCCATTGTTTCACGGAGAGGAGCAGCCCTTCTCCAGGCAGAGAAGGAGGCCGGCCGGCCGTGCGACCAGGCACGTGCCGTCCAGCTGATCCTCGGACACGCCAAGCAGGGACCGCCGTTGAAGACCAGCCTTCAGGGGGCCTCCTTGCAGCCTGCCAGGCAGCGCCCAGAAGCCCCCTCACCCCCGAGAGGGATGCGTCTTTGGGGGCAGCTGGCGAGAGGAGCCTCCCGCCTCTCCAGGGGCCCTATGACGACCCCTCTCAGGAGTTGTTTTCTGTCAACTTTGACCTTGGGTTTTCTCTTCAGGAATCGGAGGAGGAAACCTCAGAGCGAGGAAGCCCCGTGGAGGAGGGCGGAGGAGGTGGCCACCGTCCAGCCCTTGGGTCATCTACCCCTGGGGTTTCTCTCAGGCGGTGGGGCACAGGAAGGTCCCCTCCTTCCTCCTCAAGCAGGGAACGCCTTGATCGGGCCACCTTTTCTACGCCGCTACCCCCGGAAAGCCAAAACGGGGGTCTGTTAGCCGCTGGGCCAGCTCTCCCTTTGGTTTCTCCTCTCACTCCAGCAGGAGAGAAGCGGTGCCGGACGCCGGACTCTGACCAATCTCCCTTTGCCACAACCGCAGGCAGAGGGATGATGCCACAAGGGGGCTCCAGAAGAGGCTCAGCCGGTTCCCTCCTCCCTGGTAAGAGGAAGGAGAGCCCCGAGGGGCAGCCCCTCCTCCCCCTGAGGAAAGCTAGCCACACCATAGTCAAAGCCCTGGCCAACGTGGCTTTCAAAACGGAGGAGCCAGGATCACGAGAAGATGGGAAGACGGTCCACAAAGATGGCCTCCATGGATGTCCTGCCAGAGGTAAGGTTTCATCATCCTAATAACGCAGGCAGCTGCCTTCCAGGGGGGGAGGCAGGAGGAAGCTGGTGGCAGGAGAGCGGCCCCTTGCCTCCATGCAGAAGTGGTCACCGCACGTGCCTTTGGTTCAGAGGTGGGTTTGCCAGGAGCCCAAAGGCTGAGATGCTCCAAAGTGGGTCTCACCGTCAGGATGTGGTCTTCCTCTTCACTACGTGGTCACCTGGCTCCATGTGGCCCAGAGAACCCACAAGCCTAGCTCCCACCCCATCACCACCACCACCACCACCACCACCACCACCGGCTCTCTCTGGAGGCGGAGCGTGGCTCCTGCCACTCCAGCTCCTGTCGCTCCCATGGAATGGACACGTGGGTTCTCCCTCCAGGTGGTGTGGGGCGGGCAGGCACCTCTGCCTCCCTCAGACCATTCTGGCCAAGGAGCAAGGGGGGAGATGCTCAGCCTGTGGTGGGCTTGGAGCAGCACAAGGGGTAGCCCCCTTCCCCCACCCCGTTTTGCCACCCAGGTGCCCACCCAACTTGGGTGAGATTGTGATGAGGCACAGCTCCCGACCATGGAAGTGACGCTCACACGTTCAACCCAACTGGGCTTATAGGGGCCTCCTTATTTATTTATTTATTTATTTATTTATTTATTTATTTAGGATATTGTTTTACTTTTCCTTTCTCCCTGGAAAGGACCCAGGGCAACTTACGACATTGAAGGGTAGGATAGAGAGCCGGAGACAAGGAGTGTGTGCAACAGTGGCCAAGAAACGTTAACGGCACTATTCAAGGCTTATTACGAATGAGGATTGGGAAGAAGCATCGTTTTAAAATGGGAATATGAGCGCTAAGAACAATAAAGTAAACATATAAAAGAAAAATAAATGGAAAACTAAAAATGGAGTAACCCAAGTAGTGCTACAGATTTAGTCCAATCTAAAGATTTGGAATTTTTCTTGCTGTTTAATTTTTTTAAAAAATGATTTAAATTTAAAAATTGCTTTTAAATAATTTCATTGTTTTCACAGTTTAATTTTGTTAAGATTGGAATTTTAAATGATTCTTTTTAATGATTTAAAAATGGGACCCTGGTTCTACCTGGCAGGAAGCCTGCTTCAAGACTATGCCTTGTGCCACTGGGCCAGCTACGGGCCAACAACCCTGATGTCGGAGGCCAGGAAGAGGGCTCCGGCCTAGTTTGTTTCCCCTGGGTAGAAAAATGGAAACCAGAGGTGCAAATCTCTTGTGTGGTGGAAGAAAAATACACCTTCTTATTGTCGCCTCTTCCGCTCCTTCCCAGCTGAATCCAGCAGCGAAAGCGAAGGAGAAATTATTTTTCTTGGGAAAACGAAGAGGAAGAGAAACATTCTGACTTCTCCCAGGGTGAGTCCTCCACGTAAAACTAAATGCCTCTGGACTCTGGGCAAAATTCACCTCCTCCTCCTCCTCCTCCTCCTCTCTGGAGTCTGGAGAGAGCCCCTGATGTCTTTCTTTTCTCTAAGCAGAACATTTTGCTTTGGCTTTCCCCCCCAAGATCCAGGGCAGTGATTTGGAATCGCCCGTCCGTGCCATCAAGAGGAAGAGATGCCTGCTCATCGCGGTAAGGGGCCGCTCTCCTCCCCACCCCCCATGGAGGACGAAGGGGCAGAAAACACCTTTTCTCCACGTGATGGTTAGGAAACTCTTATCTGAGCCATGCTTTTGGCTCTTTAAGCTCGTAGAGAGCAGAAACTGCTACGCTTTCAAAGAGCAGGAACTGGTAAAAATGTGTCCAGTTGTCTCAAAACTATCTCGTATTTATTTATTTATTTATTTATTTATTTATTTATTTATTTATTTAACCGAGTGCCTGAGTAACTTAACTCCTGCCCATCTCCTGGCCATCCACTCCACTGGACAACTTATACAAGAACATATAAGGACACATTAAACTCAAAATAATAAGCATCGACTCATTAAAAAAAAAAAGATAATGCAGGGCACCTACTCCACAGGTGCTTGTGTTAAAAATCACCGGCTGTTGCCAGGGCGTGTGTGTGTGTGTGTGTGTGTGTGTGTGTGTGTGTGTGTGTGTGTGTGTGTGTGTGTGTGTGTGTGTGTGTGTGTGTGTGTGTGTGTGTGTGTGTGTGTGTGTGTGTGTGTGTTTCAGCCTGGGGTCTGCTGCTTTCCTTGGTGCTGGTGCTGCTGGTGGGGGGGGATCAGTGAGGCCTCTGTGGCCCCCTATTTGCCTTGGCCCCCCTCCCTGTTCCCCACGCGTGGCGCTGACCGCAGCCCTGGGTGGTCCCACCCAGGCCTTGCCCGGGAGGCCTGTCGAGTTGCCCTCCCGTCCTCCTCCTCCTCCTCCTCGTCCTCGTCCTCCACCGGAGGAGTCGGGCCGGGGCCTGAGCGCTTGGGGCCAAGAGCCCTTTGTCCACCGCCACGGCCTGTCTTTCCTTCCAGTCTGACCCATCTAGCGACGAAAGTGCCAATTTTGCTGAGCAGCCATGCCGCGCCCCCGGGGACTCTACCAGCGGGAGCAAGGAGCCCCGCAAAGGCGGGAAAAGGTGGAAGAGGAGGGAGAGCGCTGCGGAAGAGGTAAGAAGGGCCCGGCCAAGGGACTCGGGCGTAGATGGGAACGGTGCCCCCCCCGGTGCATCTCTTTTTCCCAGGGGGTCACAGAGGCCACCCTCTCAGGTGGCAGGAGTTCCAGGCTGGGGAAGGACACGTCAGAGGGTGAACACGGCTGGCTGTGGAGACGCCTGCCTTCCTTGCTTCCCCCCCCCCCGGTCTCCTTGTGCAGGGAGGGGCCACGGCTCAGGGAAGCAGCCCGTGGCTTGCACACGGTTGAATTCCCATCAGCTTCTCCAGGTGGGAGGACCGGAGGCTGCCGGGGATGGGGAACACCTTCTTTGCCTCCATCTGAGGCCCCAGCTAGTCCAACGGGGTTGGGGGGGGGGGAATGGAGACGTGGAGGGTCACATCCTGCCTTGGGTGGCAGGGGAGGGAGGAGGAGGAGGAGGAAGAGGAGGAGGAGAAATGTTTACCAAGGCTAGGGAGATGTTGGAGAAGACCCCTCCACCACGTGGGCAGAGGAACCCCGTCTTATTTATTTATTTATTTATTTATTTATTTATTTATTTATTTATTTATATATTTATTATGTTTTTATACCGCCCATCTTCCCACAGGAACTCTGGGCGGATTACAAATAGTTAAAAACAGCAGTATAGACAAAAAAAGAGGGTGAGGACCCTCAGGCAAGTGGCATCAATGGGTGAGAGAGAGAAAAAACCTGAAGTAAATAAGATTACATTAAATCAAATTAAGTAAAATTAAAATTGTTGGTCAGGCTTTCCTCTGAGTGGCAGCTCTGGTGGCACTGGCCACACCTGCCCCCCCACACACACACACACCACCACACACACACCAGCAGGCACTTCCCTTGCTTTGCTGATTCTTGCCACTGGTGGACTCGAGAAGAGGCCGTAGTTCTGGGGTGGCCGAGGGAGGAGGCATCAGGCCCGCTTTCCTCCAAGGAAGCCCACAAGGCCAGAGCTCAGGGAAGGAAGGGGTAACGGCACCGCCTTGAGGAAGGGGGGGCGGTGGCCCCAATCCTGGATGTAGCCACCGGCCTGCCTTCCCTTGGGCGGAGTGGAAGCATTGAGGTCTGGTGATCCCAGTCCAAGGAGGAGGTGGTGGTGGTGGTGGTGGGGGCCACTTATGCTGCACCGCTGGGGTTTTTTATCCCCCAAGCTGGGAAAAGTAGCTGATGGTTTGGGGCGACAGCTCCCAGGGCTGCCTTTGGGAGGCGCACAGCCTCTGTGGGTGGGCTGTGCAGAATTAGCTGGGGTCCTTGGACGGGACTTGGGTCTCGGTCAGCTGCTAAAAGAAGCCCACGTGCATCGGAAAGGCTCTCAGGCCTGCCTGTCCGGTTCGGAGGGGGTTGAACCAGGGGTGGCTGACCCCCCCTTTGAGTAGCCAGCCCTGCTCAGCACTTGCCAAATCACACCCCTGGCTTCCTTGAGGAGCGAGTCTGTCTGTCTCATAGTTGGCCTTCCTCATCCCCTGCTGCCTCCTGGCCTTTTCCAGGGGAAATCCTGCCTCCTGGGGTTTTGCCTGTTGTAGGAGAGCCTCAGTGGAGTCGCGTTTGCTTCTGCAGAGAGTTCAGGCTCGAGAATCAGCCCGGGACCCTCTGAGGTCTCCTCGAGCCCTGCTGAGCAGAGTTTGGGCATGGAAGGTGGGTCGGCAGGAACCCCGTTGCTTTTGTTTCTTTTTGCCAAAGGCAGCCAAGGATTTCCTGGACGACGAAGCAGAGGTTTCCGCCGAAGGAGCCGCAGAGGTCTCCTCAGATGAAAGCCTGGCCTCGGAAGACGAACTCAGCTCTTCCCTCGTCCAGTTTGTTAACGACGACACAGAAATCACGCAGGATCTAAATGGTAGGTGAACAACTCCTCCATGCACTCACACGGACACGGAAACACACACACTCACACACACACGGACACACACACACACACACACACACGGACAGAGACAGACACACTGCCACATACTCTGCTGCTGTGGTTGCTCCTCAGACCCTTGGTCGGTCTTTGCCAGGAGTGTTTGGTCCAGCAAGCAGTTCTGTTGGGTCTGATGCAAAAGTCAGGTGACTTATTTTACTTGCGTGCCTGGTTCCTGATGTTGGCATATCAGCCGGCAGGAAGTGCCTGTGATGGAGTGGCAGAGCAGGACCTGGGAGACCTGGGTTGAAATGAAGTCCCCTTTCTCCCTTTGAAAGCTCAGGACAGCTGCAGGGAGAGGGGTAGCTGGAGTTGTGGGTGGGGATGGTGTGTGTGTGTGTGTGTGTGTGTGTGTGTGTGTGTGTGTGCCTGCCTGCCTGCCTGCCTGCCTGCCTGCCTGCCTGCCTGCCTGCCTGCACTGGAAGCTGAACTCTCCTCCCGCCCCTTGGGGGCTCCTTTCTAAAAATCCACCTCACTCTTGGCTCTTGTCCCGCTTCCTCCCTTTCCCTTCCCCACCCCCAGGAGGCTCTGCCCTTCCCAGGGCGTAGGGCCTCCTTGGCCAGCCCCAGAGGTTTCCTTCCCAGTGTGATCCGGAGCTTCTTTTTTGTGTTGAGAGAGGAATTGCCTTGGAGGTGGGCAAGGCAAGGCGGCGGGGTGGGGGGCATTTCCCCATTCCTAAAGGCCACTAACTGCACAGTCGCCTACCCTGCAGAGGAGGATTTCAGAGAGAGAGAGAGAGCCCAGGCCAGGCTGTGGACTCTCTCCCCCCCCCACCCCGTGCCTTTGTCACCGGAGGGCTTGTTTCCTTTTCCCCCCAGAGTCGGAGATGCAGGCCGTGTACCTGAAATCCGTGCGCAGCCCAGCGCTTGGGAACCGATACAAGATGGTGCACAAAAGGCCCAGCTTGAGAACGGTTTTCTCCCAGGTAGGACGCAAGGCGTGGAAGGGTGCCCCCGTGGATGTCTCGGGAACGAGCTGGCCTCCCTTTGCATCTCTTTGGGGCGTCAGGTGCCTCGGACTGACCGCTTTTATGGGAAGGGACACATCCCAGGACAAGCCCTTGTTGTGCCCGTTAGAAAAGGTGTGACCCATCCCTTTGGAGCCTTGGCTTAAAAAGGCTGGCCACACGGGGGCAGGTGACCCCGGGGGTGGTGGTGGGGGGAGCTTCACAGAGATGTGTTTTGAAAAGTTTCCCAGGCCAAGAAGGAAGCCGAACCAACCTGTCCCCAATTAAAAAGCCCTCAGGAATGGGACTGTTGAGTGGATCCGTTGCAGAGAGAGCAACCCTCTCCAGAATGGGTGGAACACATCATCTCCCTCGACCTTGAGCCGTTCACTTACTCATTTGGATTTCTCTACTGCCCATCTAGCTGGCAGCTGACCCTGCCCACTCTTAGAATGTCTTGCTTGGGACGAATGGCTGGTTTCAGGCCTTGACCCTCCATTTAGACACTGGTTCAAGCCCTTCCAAGGCCTCTCCTGCCTGGGACCGCAAGGAGGCCCTGGGCTGCGAGTCACCTGAGTGCAGATGACACACACCCCTTTTAAATGGGGGCTGCTTATATATAGCCCCCTGTAGCAACTAGAGATGGGCACGACTTAGCGGTATTTCCGTTTCCGTTACTCGGTTCCGTTACTCTACGGAAACGGTAACGGGAATTACTCCCCCAGACTTCGAGCTCGAACCGACAAACGAACAATTTTGGTCTGATTTGTCGTGCTCGTTACTTGCATCGCGCGATTGCGTGATGCCACACGCGGCACAGAAAAAAAGTTTTTAAAAGTTAAAAAAACCCGGTTCCCGGCCAAAAAGCAGGCGGAAAAATGCCTGCCGTGCCTCAGGGCACCTACCAGAGGGGTTGTTTCTGGAGGTCCCCGGCCTCCCCCCTCATCCCCCGTCCTCGGCTGCTCTGGTGGGACTCGCCGCAGGCTCGCAGCCAGCAAAAAGCCCAGTCTCGCCGCCGGCCGCCGCAATTAAAGCGCAAGCAAGCGGCACGGACGGCACAGGAAAAAACTTTTAAAACTCTCCCCCCACCCATTCCCGGGCCAAAAAAAGCAGGCGGAAAAAAAATGCCTGCTTGACTAAGGGCGCAGGGCACCTACCGGAGGGGTGGTTTCTGGAGGGGGGGTCCCGCCTCCCCCCCGTCCTGGGCAGCCGGACTCGCGAGTCGCCATCGCCATGCCATGCGGTGCGGGTGGGGGATCCAAAATGGGGCGGCAAACGCAATATTGTTTTTGAAATCGTGGTCCAAAAACACACAAGCACAACAGAAACACGCGAAAATTTATAAACTGCCAGATTTTTCACAGTAGCAGTGGGTTTTTTCTTGCAACAAAATGTCTCTCCTCTCCTCCTCTGTCCTCCATTGATTTTATTTTATTTTATTTTATTTACACCTGTGCAATGATGGGCTGGCCGAGTGGCCAGCCATGTGGGAGTGGACGACCATGCAAATTTTTGGAGCCATCCCACCAATCGCATGGCCACTTGGCCATGGAGACTTCTGGGATGTGCCAAAAAGCCCCCTAAAACCTGCCCTAACCCTAACCCTAATCCTTGACTCCGTACCCATACGTCACAGACTGTCTTCTTAGTGGGTCAGAGAGGCACCCAGAGGTGCAACCCACTAGCCCACCGTAACCTTACCCGTCACTAGCCTAACCCTAGCCCTTGCACTAACCCACCTTAACCCTAAGCCAGATCTACTTGCTTGCATTGCACTACACGCAGCAAGTACAATTCCCTTCTGTGTGAGACATGGTGGTGCGAGAGCCTTAGTTAGGCATCTCACTATGGCTCTGGGTTCAGTGCCATCCACTAGTCTTCACAGTCACTGTCTGCACATTCTGTTATGCAATATCCATATGGCTATTGCATAGCATTTTGCAGCAGCAGCAGGTGAGGAGGGGAGACCCCCATGTTGAGGGGTCTCTTGGAGCCTGCTTCCCCTTTCCTAGTGGGTGAGGATAGGAGGCACCCACGGGTGCCTCCAGGAGCCCACTTTCCCTTATAGCGGGCCAGAGGAGGCACCCACCCCACAGAGGTGCCTCCAGGAGCCCGCTCCCCCCCCAAAAAAACCAGTACTAACGACAACGAAAAAACGAACCGACTAATTTTTGCAAATTTTCGCGAAAACCGGAAACGACCCGAAATGGGACTGGCCCGACTAACGACAACTCGAAAAAAATTTTTTTTCAAGTCGTGCCCATCTCTAGCAGCAACTGAAAGCACCTTCTATGTCAGGGGTGCCCAAACGTTTTGTAAGGAGGGCCAGATTTGGTGGCTGAGAATGTGTCAGGGGCCAGTTGCTCCCATACCCTGCCACCCCACTGCAAGCCCCACCCACTGACCCATAAGCCCCACCCACTGACCCCTTGCAACCCCACCCGCAGGAAGGAAGGCAGGGAGGGAGGAAGGTTGAAACCAAGAGAGGAAGGAAGGAAGGTGGGGACTAAAGGAAGCACAGGGAGCCTGTTTAAAAAAGCATGGGGCGAAGGAGGGGGAGGGAGGAGCAGGCCAGCCAGCCACGGGCCACTCAGATTGGCCTGACGGGCCGGATTTGGCCCCCGGGGCCGGACTTTGAGCAGGCCTGTTCTATCTGGAATGTTTTAAATGAGTTGAATATAGCAACCATGAAATTTCGTTCCTGCAAGGGGGCAATGGCAATAAAGATTCCTATTCCTATTCCTATTCCTATTCTGGGCAGTTTACAAGAGAATTACGCAGGTGACACATTGCCCCCCCACCCCCACCCCCAAAGCGAGCTGGCCCCTTGGTTTACCAACCTCCGAAAGACGGAAGGACGGGTCAAGCCTCCAGCCAGCTAGCTTGGTGGGACTGAACCCACCTTTTGTGAGCAGAGTCTGGAGGGCAGCTGAACCGCTGGGTCGTGAGGCTCCTTTGCTGCCGTTGTCACGTCTCAGACGCCCCAGTTTGTGTCTAAGTGGCAACCAACAATTTCATCTACCGGATGATTATTACGTTGTAGAGTTCCACTGGCTGAAGTCTTGATGCTTTATTCCGCTTGTGAAGGGGAAATGGCATAACATCCATTTAACTATCAATTAATTAATTAACTGTCAGTTACTAAATTGCTGGGATTCTCAGGGAGGGGACACCGTTGTCTTTCCACGTGCCTAGCAAAGCCACAAGATTTCAGCCACGATTGTAAATGCTGGACGGTAATTTGCCAAGCCGTGTGGGAAGGTCATTCATAGGTGGACTTGGGGATTGAAGGGAAATGAAGGGAAATACGAAGGCATAGTTTGGGGCAGAACAGGGGGCCTCTCTTCTTCTGCTTCCCTCGGCTACTTCCCGAGCTCTTTCAGAAGCCATCTGGAAAGACCAAGGAGGCTTCCTTTGGCCACAGGAAACCTTTGGCTGCTCTCCCGGGTGGGATGGGTGTGAAATGCCCACGAATGGCTTGGGTCACGGTTTGGACCAGTGTCACAGGCCACGCAGGCTGCCGTTTCCTGCTCCTTGCCCCCCCTCCCCCTTGATAGCACGCAGGTCCGATGGCATGGGCTAGCCTTGGCGTTGGCCCTACTTGATGGCCTGCTCCCTTGCCCTCTGGCTTGCTTTCCAGGTTCCAGAGCCAGAGGAAAGCTACGTAGCCGACAGCTTCTGCGTGGAGGACCATGAGGAAGGCGAGCCCCCCGGCGGCGGCAGCTCAGGGGCAGAATCGGAGGAGTGTGTGGATTTTGACCTGCTCCAGGAGGAGGAAAGCTTTGTTGACGGGAGGAAGCGGTACAACACGCGCCACCGGAAGAAGCGGAGGGAGGGAGGCCAGAGGCCCCCAGAACAGCCAGGGAGACCCTCCCGCGTCTTCCTCCTCAGCAGCTCAAGTGAGGAGGAGGAAGGAGGGGTGAACAGCGGAGGGCTAAGAGGCGTGCCCCCCATCCCGGACGCTGGAAGGACCTCGGCCAGGGACTCCCCCCTGCCGGCTTTGGACCATTCCTTGCCCCAAAGAGCGACCTGCCCTCCTCCCCCGGCAGCCACGGCCCCTCTCCTCCCGCTGGAGCTGCAGGCCGGATTGTCTGAAGGACTGGACTTCCTGCCCAAGGGCAAAGGGCATGGCCAGCAAGAGCGGCTCCCAAGGGCTCTCCAGGTACTACGGGCTGACCCCTGAGCTGGGGCCAGAGGCAGGCGGTGGTGGGCCAGAGCTTGTGTCTGCAGTCGGGTTGGTTTCACCACACACACACACACACACACACACACACACACACACACACACACACACACACACACACACACACACACACACACACCCAGCACACGCCCTGCCCACACACACACACACACCCAGCACACGCCCTGCCCTGGGATGTGGAGGGGCTGTCTTTGTCCAGCGGGCTTGGCCCAGCTGCTCCGTCACGGTCTGGAGGGTGAGCGAGCGCTGTTCTGAGCACGGGCCGTTCCCCAGCAGCCTCAGGGATCTGCCTGCGTGTCTTGTTTTCCCAGCGGTTCTCCTGTGGGGCTTGGGGAGGGCCAAGGTGGCTTGAAAGAGAGATTGGGAGTGGGTGAGGAGGGCGGCCCTGCTGCCTCTTGACCCACGGAGGCCCCGTGCCTTCCTGTGCAGAGGCTGCCGGTGGAATGCTGAGGGACCGCCCGTTTCCCTCCACGAGGACTAGAATGATAGGAAGGCAAAGGGACGGGTCCGGTCCGCCTCCTGCCCTCTCTGCTGCGTTCAGCCTGTGAGGCCCGGGCACTTAAGACAACCGCAGGGTGAGCCATGAGCCAGCCGTGCGTGGCTGCTGTGAGAAAGCCACGAGGGCAGCCTTGGCTGGTGCAAGGAAGGGAGAGACACAAGAAGGGTGGGTGGGAGCTCTCCCGTGGGCAGGAGGGTGGGCTCCGTGTCCAGCCCCGGTGGCCACAGTTGAAGAAGGAGGTGGACCGACTGGCATTGCACCTGCCAACACACACACACCCCAGTGTACCCTGATGGAAACATAAAAGCTGCGAAGGGGCCGTTTCAGGGTGTGAGATCAGCGATTGTGGCCCTGGGCCCCCTGGAGGCTGCCCGTCAGCAAGGCCCCCGAGAAAGGCGGCTGTGGGGTGGTGATGGTGGTGGGTGGCTTTGGCCCAAATGATGCCAAAGACGAGAGAGTCCCGCCAGGCCCCTCTTTTGGCCCCGGCTGCTCAGAGTCCAGAGGAATGAGGCTGGGTGGTCTTTCTTTCCTGCAGGAAGAGCCTGGACGGGTCTCCCTTCCTTCCGTGACCACCACGCCCGGGAGGCCGGCTGCTCTCTGTGTCCTGGCTGACAGCCGCGAGGTGGCCTCCGGGCCAGAGGTCATTTCCACCCTGAAGGCGGCGCACGGGGTGAAGGTCCAGGTCTGCTCCCTGGGGGGCTGCGATTACGTGGTCAGCCCCCGGCTGGCCGTGGAGAGGACGCGCCCGGCGGAGCTGATGAACGGTGCCCAGCAGAGCCGGGCCGTCCAGCGGGTGCAGCAGCTGAAGAGGACGTTCGACCGGATCTGCATCATCGTGGAGAAAGAGAGGCCCAAAGCAGGTGGGTCCCTGGTCTCTTCCTCCCCCCCCCCCCCCCCCCGCGGACCAGTTTCTCCCCGGTTGGCCTAGCAGCTTCCCAGGGAAGTTGAGAGGGCCCTTGCACTCCCTCCGTCCGCTCGTCCGTCCACCCGCCTGTGCCCGTTGCTCTCCTGCCTCTCCTTGTGATCCTGAGCCATGGCTCTCCCTGCCGCTTGGCCCCCTCACCCCACCTGAGCCCTTGCCTTTGATTTGCTCCAGGATTATATTAACAGCACATGACCTTCCTTCGTGGCTGGAATTTTGGAGTGAATGCAAGGCCAAGTGCATCGGACGGCCAGCTGGGATTTCCAGAAGCTCCGGCTTTTGGCCCCGGGCTGCCCGCCCCCGGTTGGGCCATGTTGACGCTGGGCTCGTCATGCCTTCTTCCCGTTTCAGGAGAGGCGTGGCGGGCGTTCCACAGGACCAAGCGCTACGACAGCCTCCTGTCCGCCTTCGTCCGGGCGGGAATCCGTGTCCTCTTCAGTTCCGGCCAAGAGGAAACGGCGGGGCTGCTGGCGGAGCTGGTGCTGGTGGAGCAGCGGAAGGCGGGGGCCTCCCTGGCCATGCCCACTGAGGCAGAAGGGCCCAAGCGCGACGCCTTCCAGTTCTACCTGAGCATCCCCGGGGTCAGCTACCCCCTGGCCCTGGCCTTCTGCCACCACTTTGGCACCGTGAGGGAGATGGTCAACAGGTGGGGGGGGGGCCTCCGCTGGGGCGCCTTTCTCGGCAGCACCTTTCTCTCCCGCTTCATAACAGCTGGCGCAAACGGAGCTGGCCAAGGCCCTCTCCTGCCTCCAAGGCCCCACCTGTGGGGCTGGTGGAGGTCTTTCTGCCTCCTGGCTCCCCACAGCCCCCTGCGGGGTCTAAAGTGCAAGAGCCCAGGGACCCAAGCACACGTGGGTAGGCGTGCAGGGATTACCCCTGGGGACGTGGCCTCCTGTGGGCAAGGAGGGTCGGGGCACAAGAAAAAACCTGAGTGCCTAGGACCCATTGCTGATGGCTTGCTTGGAGAACCCACCTATGGGGAGGGTCCCGTTGGCCCTGCCTCCAGAGGGTGACACAGGCAGTCAGTCAGAAGGAAGGAAGGGGAAGCCACAAAGCGGTGTGTAGGGAGAGCCTTTGAACCCTGGCCATACATCCGCAGGGGCTGCGGTTGCTCCAGTGACATTCTGCCTCCTCCAACCTGCCCCCCCACCCTCGAGTGCCCCACTGGGAGCTTTCAGCCGGTTGCTTTCCGTCTGCTCTTTTCCAGTTCCCCGGGCGAGATGGCTGCCTGCGCCCAGGTGACCCGCCAGAAGGCCGAGGAGGTCCACCGTTACATCCACTACGGCTTCGAGGCCCAGATGCTGCCTGGGGTCCTCACGTGACCAGCCTCAGCAGCAACTCTTGGAAAATGCACTTTACTGCCTGTCTTGTTCTTCCCGTGTAAGATATGTAAATAAACTTTCAAACAAAAAGGAGTTTTCCTGTTTGGCAGGTGACCTCTTTTCTCTGGTGCCAGGTCGGCCTTGCCCTGCCTCTGAGGAGGAGGAGCCTGGGGTGTTGCTTTTGTCCCTGTGCCGCCACATGTGAGGGAGCCACTGGAGGGCCCAGCCAGGAAGGGGGCTGATCAGAGAGAGAGAGAGAGAGAGAGTTCAGGCCTCCTCCTCCTCCTCCTCCTCCTCCCCTGGCTGCCAAATGTACTCCATACCCAGGGCCCCCTGCAAAGAAATACACACTGCACAAGTGCACAGATTTTGGCCCTAGGACAGGCATATCCAAACTTTGGCCTTCCAGATGTTTTGGAATACAACTCCACAGTCCTTTGCCATTGGAAATACTGTTGAATTTAAAATAAAGTTAAAATTCTATTTCAGTCAGGCTAGCCCTGCTGAGTTCTGCTGGACCCCAGAGACCCAATGAAGACTCCAGCTGGAGAGAGTTCCAGGAGAAAATACTGATTTTATTAGGCCTAATAAAAAGCCGTAGGTGGACACCAAGCCAGAGACAGAGCAAAGATGTCCGACCCCGAACACAAAGAAACCCCAACTTTTATTGGTTCCCCCCTCCCTTCCCTGGGTGGCGCCTGCCCAGGGGTGGGCCGAAGGACGATCTTCAAATGGTCCGATCAGTGTAGTCCAGGGGTTGGCCAGAGGCCGTCCCGGGCGGTCTCTGGCAGGCTGGAGTTGACTGCCCACTCAGGTGTTAATGAGTCCAAAGTGTCTTTGGATTAGGCCATCATGATAGGACAATAGGGAAGGGAAGCAAGGCATTGTCCTTAGGTCTGGGTAAACCGGGGAAATCAGAAAGTCAATAGAGGTTTGGGGAAGGCTGATCCAAAAGTCAATAGGAGACAGGAAAGCAGTTGGGATAATCCGGAGGTGTCTGGAGAGTCCTTTTGTGGGTGCAGAAATGTGATAATGGAAAGCCCTCAGGCTGTGACAAACATCTGTACCAGGAGCTCTTGTGATCCAGGAAACATCTGTTGTGGATGTGCCAGAAACTTTGGAGAAGATGGATTCTTTCCAGATGTGGCTTGCCTCACGATGCCGCCATGATGCCTGTTCTTCTGTGCCATAACCCCCTTGCCCCAGATTAGAGTTAAAGAGATCATAGGATAGGACAGGAAACACGTTTAAGCACACCCAGGGTAGAAGGGGTGGGAGGAGAAGGAAGGGTGGAAAGGAGGAAAAAAAGAAAATGAAAGATAGAGAAAAAGAGAGAGAGAGAAGGGGGGCACCCTTTGGGTCAGGTGCCTAGGCTGTTAGGTAGGGGCAGTGGAACCAGGTCTCAGATGGTAAGGAAACCCCTAATTCCTGAGAATGATTGTTGAAAATCATTCTCTTTGCAAGCCAGAGCAGGGAGGAAATAATCCCTCAATTCAGGAGATTGTCTGAATTGTGCTTCTGGTTAAGACTTCAGGGTTGGGGAGATGGAAGGGGAAGGAGCAGAAAAGGGTTAAGGAGAAAAGGGCAAGAAGGGGTTAAGAAAAAGGGCAGGAAAGGGTTAAATGAAACTTCAGTTAGGGACATTCCTGACTCCTTGGCTGGAACCCCTGGAACTGAGGAAATCAGCTTTTTAGGGGTTTCCGCAAGAGGGGAAGCCCTGTTCTATCAATTCGGGAATGGGGGATGGTATACCTCCATAGAAAGACATTGAAACGGGAAGGGGGGGTAGTCTACCTTCATAGAGATGCCTGACCGGGAAAAGGCATGAATCTTATGGAACTGTGACTCGGGTAGAGAGTGGTGAGAGGAGCCGGTCCCTTCGGCTGCCTCTCCCCGAGTCTGTGGTACTATAGGTCGGGTAGGGAAGGTGGATTCACCCTGCGGGTGCTGCCGAAAGACTAGCCGCCTCTTTGGAACTGAAAGTGGCTAGAGTTTTTGGATTCAACCGGGGAAAGTGTTTCGGTTCTTTGGGGGGGGCGGTCTACTAAGCCAATTCAATGAAACAGAGTTCCCCGCTGTGCGCCCCCGTCTGGCCGTAATTAATGAGACATTGATTGGTGGCCGGGGGCGCTGATTGGTCAAAGCGCACAGGAGAGCTTATCTTCGCTCCCCTGCTGTTTAATGGAGTCTCCGCGGAAATTAACTGCCGCAGGAGACTTGATATTAAGTAAACTGTTAAATTGGGTGCCAATTGGTGCCTTCCGCTACCGAATCTCGGCTCGCAAGGCCTCCCAGCCGGCAAAAAGCGGCGGTTTGTATTTCTCCCGATATCTCGGGAACGGTTTGGAGTTTTTGGACGGGGAAAAGAGTGTAGTGCTTGTGACGGTGTGAGGATCATTTGGGCGGTTCCGATGGGCCTCGGGACTGCTCCAATTATTTATAGAATTTGATTCTCCATTATGACTCTTCAATGCAGGCTTGGAATTCTGGGAGTTATGGTCCAAAACATCAGGAGGGCCGAAGTTTGGACGTGCCTGCCCTAGGAGGTGCTGATTCCAAAGGCCCCTTGGGTGTCCTTGAGTCTAAGCCCCTGCTCAGGGCAAGGGGGGCATCTCGGTGCCCCTCGCAAATACCTGGGCTGTTTCTCTTGCCCTGTTTTCCTCTCCGTCAGGGGTGGGAGGGAGGATGATGGGACGCCCGAAAGCTTGGCAGTAGCACAGAAGACAAGTAAGAAGGACACCAGAGACCAATAAAAACAACAACTCCACTACTAGAGATGGGCACAAACGGGTGGTTCGTGCTGGGTTTTTTCCCCCGGCCAAACAGGTGTTTGGCACTGCACAGCCTCACGTCCTCCGGCAGGCAACCCTTCAGAGGCCGTGCTCGGAGGAGGTGGGAGCAGGAAGCACCAAACACCTGCTCAGCAGAGGGACAAACAGGTACGAAGGTGGGGCGGCTGCCCATCTCGACCCAAGGCTCTTCTTGGTCCTCCCGACCGACCGCTGCTAGAGAGGCCTGGAAGTCGGCGCGACCTGGTCCTGTCCAGGAACCAAAGTAGGCAGCAAGCAGTATGGAAGCATTTTAAAACTATTGAGAATGCATGTTTTAATACAAAAATACACAGTCAACTGCTCTTTAGGAGGGAAATTCAATTGTCAACATTCTCTTGGGCGGTTTATTAAACAGCAACCTTTAAAAACATTATTTTCTTTCTTTAAAAAAACTACCACCAAGCCGTTCCCTGAGCCAAGGTCCACTGTGTGGCCCCACTGCCAGCGGGAAGACCCATGGGGACCGCAGAAGCCCCTGGCAGACATCTCAGAGCACCACGGTAAAGCCACGAAGCAGGGGTGCACTTCAGTGTTCCGCGTCCACCAGAATCGGATGCGCCAAAGCCCTTTTACAGTTCATTCAAAACGACGACAATGCCGCAACTCTGAGCAGGGGCCCGGAGTGCTGGCTTTCAGGGTAGAGGGCAATGGAGCCGAGAGACGCGGGAGGCTGCCTAGGTAGAAAAGTAGAAGTCCTCCTCCTCTTCCTCGTCGTTGTCGTCCGTCCTTGGGTCCAGGGGAAAGAGCTGCCCCAGCCGCGAGAATGTCCGGTCCCCTCCTGCAGCAGCAGCAGCAGCAGCAGCAGCAGCAGCAGCAGCAGCGGAAAAAGGAGAAGGAGAGGGACCCCGTGAGCAGCGCGACTCCCTTTGGAGGGCAGGATGGAGGTGCCCCCCCCAGCTGCTCCCGGTCCTCTAGCAGTGGGCAAGTTCCCTAGGGTGGCTTCTATGCCCGCCAGATGTTGGCATCGACTCACGCCAAAGGAAACGAGTCTCTCCCAGGAGATGGACAGAAGGCTGCTTCCGATGCAGCTGCCCCCCCCCCCAGGAAACGCCGGCTGGCAAGGCGCAGCAGCCAGGAGGAAAGGGCGGGGGACCTCATTCTCCATGGAGACCCGACGGGAGAATTCAGATCCCTTTGCCCTGGGATCCCTCTGACGGGGCAGGATGTGTGTGTGTGTGTGTGTTTCTTTGCTGGCTTCCTACAGTGGGACTTCTCTCTCTCTTCCCCCCTTCTCCTCCTCCTCTCACGGACATGCCCAAGACAACACACTGCAGGTCGGCTCATGCAGGGGGGCAGGGTTCCCCTCCCCATAAACACTTCCTGTGGCCCCAAAGCTCCGTCCTCCCGCCAGCCGAAGGAGCAGCGGCTTACCTTCGCGAGAAAAGAACTCTTTTTGCCGGGAGGTCGGAGTAGTCAAGCCGTTCCTTGCCTGCGCGGGTGACAAAAGAAATATTATGCCACCTCCCTGCCCAAAGAGCTGCCCTCCAGACAGAGGGACAGACCAGGGAAGACAAACGGGGCCCAGAGCGAGCGGGATGGCTCGGGTTTGGACCATCGCAAAGGGCGGCAACAAAAGCAGACCTACGACAAAGCATTGGAAGCCCACTGCCAGCAATCCGCTATTCCCCAGCGGGGGAAAGTTAAAATTAAGAAGGGTGCACGCTGACAGAGTCACCCACCACCACAAGGCAGGGCAATCAGAATAAGAGCACATGAGCTGCTCCCTATAAACAAGCTCCCCCTAAGAACCATGGATTCAATGGACCTCAAGGAAAATCAAACTGGAAAGCTGCACAGGAGTACAGTGGTTTACAAAAGTATTCGGCACCCTTGAACTTTTCCACATTTTGTCACATTACAGCCACAAACATGAATCAATTTTATTGGAATTGCACGTGAAAGACCAATACAAAGTGGTGTACACGTGAGAAGTGGAACAAAAATCATACATGATTCCAAACATTTTTTACAAATAAATAACTGCAAAGTGGGGTGTGCATAATTATTCAGCCCCCTGAATCAATACTTTGTAGAACCACCTTTTGCAGCAATTACAGCTGCCAGTCTTTTAGGGTATGTCTCTACCAGCTTTGCACATCTAGAGACTGAAATCCTTGCCCATTCTTCTTTGCAAAACAGCTCCAGCTCAGTCAGATTAGATGGACAGCATTTGTGAACAGCAGTTTTCAGATCTTGCCACAGATTCTCGATTGGGTTTAGATCTGGACTTTGACTGGGCCATTCTAACACATGGATATGTTTTGTTTTAAACCATTCCATTGTTGCCCTGGCTTTATCTTTAGGGTCGTTGTCCTGCTGGAAGGTGAACCTCCGCCCCAGTCTCAAGTCTTTTGCAGACTCCAAGAGGTTTTCTTCCAAGATTGCCCTGTATTTGGCTCCATCCATCTTCCCATCAGCTCTGACCAGCTTCCCTGTCCCTGCTGAAGAGAAGCACCACCATAGCATGATGCTGCCACCACCATATTTGACAGTAGGGATGGTGTGTTCAGAGTGATGTGCAGTGTTAGTTTTCCGCCACACATAGCGTTTTGCTTTTTGGCCAAAAAGTTCAATTTTGGGCTCATCTGACCAGAGCATCTTCTTCCACATGTTTGCTGTGTCCCCCACATGACTTGTGGCAAACTGCAAACGGGACTTCTTATGCTTGTCTGTTAACAAAGGCTTTCTTCTTGCCACTCTTCCATGAAAGCCAACTTTGTGCAGTGCACGACTAATAGTTGTCCTATGGACAGATTCCCCCACCTGAGCTGCAGATCTCTGCAGCTCGTCCAGAGTCACCATGGGCCTCTTGGCTGCATTTCTGATCAGCGCTCTCCTTGTTCGGCCTGTGAGTTTAGGTGGACGGCCTTGTCTGGGTAGGTTTGCAGTTGTGCCATACTCCTTCCATTTCTGAATGATTGCTTGAACAGTGCTCCGTGGGATGTTCAAGACTTTGGAAATCTTTTTGTAGCCTAAGCCTGCTTTAAATTTCTCAATAACTTTATCCCGGACTTGTCTGGTGTGTTCTTTGCACTTCATGGTGTTGTTGCTCCCAATACAGTATTCTCTTAGACAACCTATGAGGCTGGCACAGAGCAGCTGCATTTGTACTGAGATTAGATTACACACAGGTGCACTCTAGACATTAGCACTCATCAGGCAATGACTATGGGCAACTGACTGCACTCAAACCAAAGGGGGCTGAATAATTACGCACACCCCACTTTGCAGTTATTTATTTGTAAAAAATGTTTGGAATCATGTATGATTTTTGTTCCACTTCTCACGTGTACACCACTTTGTATTGGTCTTTCACGTGCAATTCCAATAAAATTGATTCATGCTTGTGGCTGTAATGTGACAAAATGTGGAAAAGTTCAAGGGTGCCGAATACTTTTGCAAACCACTGTAGATCAGACTCCCACATCCAGGGCCAGACTAGCCTGGACCCCCCTCCATCTCTCCCGCGGGAAGTGGGTGAGGTGTCTCGGTAGCCCTTGGGACCCACCACCACCACCCCCAGTCCCGCCGCTCAAGAGCTCCCCAGGCAGGGTGGCAGAATGGCCAGGGCAGCTGCACGAGCGAGGCCCACAGAATCGGGGGGGGGGCACCAGGGAGACATTACCGCCTCCTTCTCTTTCTTCTTCACATTCTGCCAGGTGGACGCCTTGCCTCGGATGTTCTTCTGAAAGTGGAAGACCTGCTTCTCACAGTCCTTCCTGGAACACGAAACATGAAAAGCACCCTGAGAGGTCAACCTGACGGAGGCGTCGCTCTAGGAAGGGGGAAAGAGCGAATGCTGACCGATGGGGAATCTGGCCGGACCCCACAAAGGGCAGCAGGCAAACAGGACGGACCACGGAATGGCCTCTGGGCGCCAAGGAGCTGCCAGGGGAGCCGGAGGGGCGACAGAGCCACTGGGCCCCACCCGCAGGACACACACGGGGAGGGGGGAAAGCCATGACGGGGAAGCAGCAGAGGCTGAAGGCAGAAAGGGCACCAGGGTCCAGCTCTGCCCCCCCCCCCACCTCCCTGGGATCCCTTCCCTTCTCAGCCTTACTCCTCCCTCTCCCCCTTCTGCCCTGTGGCCACGTCCCCTTGCCCCCCTCCATGCCTGCCAGCCCCCATCAAGAGCCCTTGGAAAATAACATCCGAAACTCTCCACTTGAACCAACACGGTTGGCAAGGGAGTGCCCTGCCTGTGTGTGAGGTACCAGGGAAGGTGGGAGGCAGCCTCGGTCCGCAGAGGAAAGGGGGGGGCGGGGTCCTTCCTTCACAAGACAAATGGAAGGGGACATCAGAGGCACTGGTCCTCTCCACCATGTCCGGACCAGGAACGCTGGTGGTCTCCCTTTGTTCGGCACTTTCCAAGAAGCTCGCCCAGGTCAGGCCGCAGGGGCACAAAGGTACTAACTCGGGTTCAGTTTCCGGCTCAGAGAAAAAGCCTGTGTTGCAACCTCTTGCCTACAAAAAGACGTCTCTTGGGAAAGGACGCGCACAGGAGACGCGAGAGAGGAATCCACGTAGTAGACAAATACCAGGCAGGCGGTTCTCCTTTGGGGCCCCTCCCGAGCACCCGGCTGATGTAATGAAGGGGGCAGCCGGGAGGCACCGAGTCCAATGTTCCCTCCATTGGGGTGGGGTGGGGAATGGGGAGACTGGCACGGGTTGTGCCCTGGCCCCTTCCTCTCCGCTTTCGTCCTTTTCTCTCTCTCAGAACGCTCCCTCTTGGGACGGACAGCAGCCGCTGCTTCCTTCTTGGCAGAACTGAAAACAGGCTCCCAAGCCTGGAGCAATGCCAGGAGGGTTGGGAGGCTGCCTGTGGCCCCAGAGGGTAGGCCGTGGCCCCAGCGGCTGGCCAGCCTGCTTCCTTGCTCCACATGGAAGGCTGCTGCGTACAGGAATGAAGGCGACTGTGTGCCTTCAGGGGAATATTATATGCCACAGTATCTAGCAGGGACCAGGTACAGAGGGCCTCGTAAATCCCTCCCTTGCGGCGTGAACAGGTGGTCCTGGTTGCCCAGGTGCCCTGGGGTTTGAGAGGGAGCTGCCCGTCCACAGGAAAGGGGGCCTGTCAGGGCTGCCCCGCAAGTGAGGAGACTTCATCTCCCCCACCTCCCCCCACCACCACCCCGGCCTCCCCGGCCAGAGACCCACCTGTCGAGGGATTCCAGCATGCCTGGGCTGACGTGCTCGCACTGGGGCGTCTTCACCAGTGGAAAGAGGGCAGAGGAAGGCGTGATGGGCTGGTTGCCTTTCAGCTGGAAGACCTCCTCCTCGGGGATGGTGAGGAACTGCGGCAACTAGAGATCACACCCGAGTTAAACCTACGCGGGGGGGGGGAGGAGAAGGCCTTCCCGCACCCGGCTGGGCATGGGAGTGTCTGAGGTGGCGCAAGGTGCCACGGAACGCCCGCACAAGGGCCGAAACACCTGGGCCCGTCCCACTGGCAGCCAGGCAGGAGGCTCTGCTGGGCAAACGGCACAGGGGAAGGGAGGCTGGCACCCTGGCGCCTTAAAGCAGGCGCTCCTGGCAGGGAAAGGCTGTATGTAAGGGCTCCGATGGGGAGGAGGAGGAGGAGGAGGAGGGGGTCCCGAGTGGGAAGGAGGAAAGGGGGACCAACGCTCAGGAGAGGCAGGCTAGGCCAGGCCAGGCAGGCAGAGGGGACAGGTGGGAGGCGAGCAGAACTGCTGAGCGCTTTTTCTAGGATGAGGACGGCCTTGAAGGAAAGGTGCAGTCAGCCCTGAAAGAAACGGGCTTTTCTTCTGCCTTTGGGGTCCTTTTCACACGACGGATCCCCCTGCCGCCCCTAACATCGTGGCCCAGAAAGCAGAAAGAAAAAAAGAGAGCCCTTTTCACCCCTACCCGGAACAGCCTGAATCTCAACGGGATGCTCGAGAGGTGGCCTGGCCCTCCTGGGCTCAGGAGTCAGCCCCCGGCAGACACCCCCCGGAGCCTGCCCCACGGGACACGTTCCACGCTCAGAAGGAGCTGAGCCATTCGCCCCCGCCTGCCCGCCCGCCCGCCCAGTGGTGGGCGAGAACCCAGAGAGAGCAGGAAAAAGAACAGAGACACTCGTATGTGGTATGGGTGCAACAGGCGTGAGCCGTTTACTTTGGTGTTCTTGCTCCGGAAGGGGGTGGCCGTGAAGAGGTCGTCGTGGTTGTCCCGGGGCATCTGCTCAAGGAACTGCCGCATCTGCTGCTTCCGCTTCAGCGTCCCCTTCTTGGCGACGATGGCCACGGGCGGCTTGGCCCCGTCCTCTGGCGGGAAGCAGGAGAGGAGGAGGGGGGGAAATGCAGCCGTCAGCGGCTGGGAAACAGCCTCCAGCTGCCTTAAACTGCCCCCGGGGGGGGGGATCCTGCCCAGCAGGGGTCTTGGCCCCTAGCTCTGCCCCCCCCCCAGTCTGCCCTTGCAGGGCGCTGCAGGACCCCTCAGGTGGGAGAGGGAGCCCGGGTAAGGCCAGCGTGAAACTCTGCTCCAAATGACCGGGGGAGCCCGAGCCCCTCCTTGGGCAGCCCAACAGGAGAAGGCGGGCGTTGGGCCAGACCTGCACCTCGGTCCTCCTTTTTTCCAGGCTCGGTGGTCCTTTTGAGGCCCCGCTTTCTGCCCTTTTCCTGCTCGGCCATGTACCTCTCCTGGCATTCTTCGGCCGATCTCGCCCCCACGCTGCGGGCGACCTCCGCCCAGAAGCCGCTCTGGTACTTGGGGAAGGAGGCCACGGCCCTGCAAAAGTCACCAAGGCAGGCGTCAGGCGAGACCGCGGGCCCTTGCTAAAGGAGGACGTGGCCACGGCACTTTTCCCCCTCAGCGCTTGGGGCACAGGACGGCACTTGGGGGAAGCCATCCATCTGGGGGGGGGGGGGGGGAGGCTAACGTCTACGTTAGACCGGCCGGCCAAGAAAGGACTGGAGCCAACCATTTCCAGTAGGGGAGGTGGAGGCGGGGGGGCTGGAAGAGCCACCGGGCTGTTGAGATGATCTATAAATACCAAGCATGGTTTGCAAGGATACTGTGGGATCCCTGGAGCTACCTGGAAGACCCCACCCCAGCAACGCAGACCGCCCTGGGAAGGAACCTCTGGTCTGAGAGATGTGAGGAGAGAGAGAGAGAGAGAGAGAGAGAGAGAGAGGATGAAACACCAGCCCCTTGCCTGTGCAGCTTCTGCAGTTCCTTCTCCGTCCAGTCCTCGCCAACACCAGGAAGGCAACTGGTGGCCTTTCCCTGCCGCCTTGGGCCTTGAGTCCCGCCTGCTGCCGCTGAGGGTTCTTGAGTGCCGGAAAGGGGGCCGCCGGTCCTTGGGACGCCCCCTGTGGACCCCACTCCTTGGCGCCGGCAGGGCCTTTCCGGACTCCCTTCGCTTTCCGAGTCTGAATCAAGGACAAACGACCTCCGTAAGCCCTGCGTCTTCCGCCTCTCATGGCCGGGAGAGCCTTCGGCCGTGCCTGGAGGGGAGGGGCTCCTGCAAGGAGGGGCTCCAATGCGGCGGCCGGAGTGAAGACTCCTCGCTTGCCATCCATTCTGGGAAGGAGCCTCTGAGCCCCTCCGGTCAGAGGGCGGCTTCCCCGCCTCACTTGGAACCGTGAGGGGTGCCCCTCTTTTAAAAGAAGGCTGTGTTTTCCTCTTAATACGTGGCGTGCTGTCACTGGATGCGTGGCCTTCACTGCTGCTGGAGATGCTCTCCACAAGAGGCTTGCTCTGGAAACGTGACCTGAGGGGGTATTTGGAACGGGCTGGTTCTCCACCCGACCCCTTCGTCCTGCGGCCGTGGGTCGCTCTTCCTTTCTTCGTGGCCACCGCCTGGCTTTGGGACTGAATGGCCCACCCGGAGGTCTTTTCACACAGCTTTTTATAGTTCAGTGGCGTCAGGGCGACCACCGCCTGTTTCCTGCAGGCTTCCACCTGCGCATGCTCAGCCTCACTCTCTTCAGAATCAGAAACGAAGCTGCTTGTATTATTACGTTTATTTCTGTGCTCGCTTTCTCCGGGGAAACGCCCAGGTCCGGTACTAGTTCTTCCTAAGGGGAGGATGATAATGATGATGATAACAATAAAAATAAAGGAAGGAAGGAAGGAAGGAAGGAAGGAAGGAAGGAAGGAAGGAAATAATATAGCAGATTTGCTGTCTAAATTCCTCTTGAAGGTCTCCAGCATTCACCACCACCCCTTGAGGTCGCTGCTTTCATTGGCGTACTGCTCAAACAGTCGGGAAGTTCTTCCTGACAGCCAGCTGAAATCTGACGTCCTGCAGCGAGAGCCCATTGCTGTGTTTCTGCCCTCTTGGGTGGATTGAGAGCAAATTCTGTCCCTCCTCTCTGTGACAGCCTTAACCCCAAATCTGCTCTCCGTTTTCTTTTCTCCAAGCTAAACGGGCCCAGTTCTTTAAGCCTTTCCTCCTAGGACTTGGTTTCCAGACCCCTGGATCATCCTGGTTGCCCTCCTCTTTCATAGCTTCTTTTAAAGAGCACTACTGGCCTCAAGTGGAAATTCTGGACTTTGAAGTCAGCTTATTGTATATGCTATATTGCGTGTGTTTTAGCTGCTTTTAAATCAACGTGGAATGTTTTATATGAGTTGAATATAACAACCGTGAAATTTCATTGTTCCTGCAAGGGGGCAATGACAATGAAGATTCCTATTCCTATTCCTCTGACCTTGTTCCAGTTTGTTAGCTGGACACAGTTCTTAGTACGAGGCCGAACGAGCAGAGAACCGGCTCGAGACGGCCACGGGCAGGAAGGAAGACAAGCTGGCTTCCTGGCTCCATCCCACCTGGGGGTGTGGGAATCCTTTAGACCAGGAGCCTCCTTCTGAATCCCCTGACCTCACTCCGACCCACCAGGGTGCAAAACGTAGGCTCTCCGGGTGGACCACCAAGGGACGTTCTGCCACGTGCCAGCCAAACTCCCCCACCGCCAAGCCTCTCAGGACTCGCAAAGGCACCCCCGCCTTTGAGGGGGGGGGTTTAAAAAGAATTGAACAAAGACCGTGGCTGTGCAGACGCTTCTTCTTACCTTCCGCTTGGGTTGGAGTGGCTTCTTTGCGGGCTTCCAGGTGGCCCCTTCCACCCTCCTTTGGGGAGAGTCTGCTGCTTTCTCCGCCCTTAGCGCGCCTACTGCTCACTGTCTTAAGAAACAAGGCCAGCGGCATAAGCAAAAGAGCAACGGCACTTTCATCTGTGCTTGAAAGCCAGAAAAAAGCTACAGAGGTTTTCACCGGACGACGGGCGTCCGCCGCAGCAGCAGGGTAGGCTTCACCACAAGGCAGTAGGGGTGCAAACGCTGCTCAGGCCAAGCAGGACACCAACCTCTGTAGGCGCTCAAGGCTGGAAACCAGCACTTCAAATCAGGCCCAGAAATGAGTGCAGAAGCCGGTGGCCTCCTCTGGATGCCAGGCACGTCCACTCGACACCTTTCTCGGTGCCTGCCCCACCCCCCACCCCCACCCCCCACCCAACAACAGGGGCTTGTAGCACCACATGGGAGTGCATTTGGACAAGCCAGACGGTCCCTTGAAGTGAGGCAGCCTTCTATCGGAAGGTGGTGGCGGGGGTGGGGGGTCAGTGGGTGAATGAATGAACTGTCCACCGAGGTCCCCTTCCATCAAGATCACCCTGGGGACACTTCAACAACCTTGGCCCCCCCTCCCTCCCCAGGACAGGCTGCCCACCTCTATTTCAAGCAGTCATGGAGGTGGACCTTTGTCCCGTCAGCTCCGGCTGGCTCCCTGCTCTCCATTCCGAAATGGCTACCCCTCTCTCTCCCCCCCCCCAAATGCATTCTCAATCGTGATGGCTATAGAAAGGGGTAAAGGGTAGTTGGGAGGGAAGGCCGCGGTCTTACAGGAGACAAGTAGTTGGTGCTCCCTTCGGTCAGAGTGATGTTCAGCGCCCGGTCCACCACAATCCGTTCGCCACGCCAGAACTGCAGCGGGGGCTTGACGTGGCGGCCGCTGCGGGTGCAACTGGAGCCGTGGTCCACTGCCACGGGGGCCGCCTTCCGCTGCCCACCTGGGAGAGAGCGGGGGGGAAAAGAAGAGGAAGAGACACATCCTTCAGCAAGAGACCAGGTCGCTTCGCCTTTCACCCCACCAGAGCCGGGGCGCCGGGCATCCCTCCCAAAGCCCAGGGGGCAAGCACGCAGACTGGTTACAGCCAGGCCCTGGGCAGGAGTTTTGCAGATGCAAAAGAAGACAAAATCTTTTCACCAAACATGTCACTTTAATTACTCTAAAATAAAATAAAATAAAATAAATCAGTCTCTTCCCTGTATGGTATATATGCTCTCTTCTCCTGGATATTTATACATGTTCTGTTTTATCAATTCCTATCAACTCAGCTGATTTCACCGTCCCAGGAAATTACTTCAGCTTTGTACCTGCTTCGTATATAATCTCTATGGAAACTCTTATTAGTTTTGCTAGGAGAGCAAAGGGCAGGTCATGTTAAGGCCAAGACTGGCCCGCAGCCACTTAAGCACGTAACAGGGTTTCTGCCTTCATTCATCTGACTTTTCACCTGCGAGAGGCACAGAACGCAGCCACCACCTCTGGGAGTCGGCCAGCGAACAGGCGACTGATGTAATCACCTGCCTCATCAGCAAACAGCATCTGCCAATTTTACAGAGACATTTCCCCATTTTAAACAATATGAGGTAGATGTTACTTTACAAATCCTGTACCATATATCCTCTACACCAGGGGTCCTCAACCTAAGGCCCCAGGGCCGGAAGCGGCCCCCCAAGGTCCTGAATCCGGCCCCTGGGACCAATTGCAACCCCCCACCTACCCCCTGTTTTGTGAGCAAGCCAGCCTCCGCAGCTGCTTTTGGACTGTGATCCGGCCCCCAGTGGTGTCTGGGTGGTGGTGAACCGGCCCGCTGGTTGAAAACTTTGAGGACCCCTGCTCTACACCATTGGCAGCCTCAGCAGTCTTCTGGTCATACCCACTGAAGCCACAAGCTACCTTCCATGGGGGTTAACCCTTGTCCCCTCTTGTTTTCCTGTACTCATAACTGCAAGCCTGCCGTACAACCACGAGGGCTCTGGACCTCCCACCTAATATAGCACAGATGGGCCCGCCTGGCTTGCCCTGAGGGAATGGGGCTGTTTCCAGATCAGCCTGCTCTTATCTGGGCCAACAAGGTCACCCCCCCCCAAAAAAAAACCCACTATCCATTTCTGAAACCACACAATGTGACAGGCAAGTGGCCTCCACAGGCGGCCCAACCAAACTCTTTGGAAAAGACTCTGGGGTTTCCGTATTTCCTCTCACCCCACTGGCCCTGAGACCCTGCAGTCAACGGAACCGCGAGGCAGAAAGGCCGCTGCGTTGTCAGGCCGATGCCTGCGGACGTTGGGGGAGTGGGGTCCCTGGTGACGATGCAGGGCTTTGAAACCATTTCCTGCAAAATGTAGCCAGAAATCAATTCCAGAACTGGAGCAGGTATAAAAACCGACCATGAGAAGGAAACCCGAGGGAGACCAACGTCTTCCAAGGCTGAGGAAAGGACGAACAGACCTACCGAGCCTCTTGGTTCTCTTCTGGTCCACTATTTCATAAGTAGTATTCTTTGCTTTAGACTCTTCCTCGGTATTGGGGGGCAGATCTTCCAAGTCCTCCGTTTCCACAGGCTCCACTCTGTCCATGCTGTCCTCACTTATAGGAGTGGTTCTCTGGTCTCTCCTGCTCTCCAGTAATCGCGGAGGAAAGGGTTAGCAACATGCAGTCAGAGTCCTGCGACGCACTTGTGCTGTTTATTTATTTATTAGATTTTATATACCGCAGCCATCTAGCTCAAAGGCTACTCTGGGAGGTTTACAAAGTAAAGAATACAAATTATAAAACACCTACAGCAAATGCACACAAATCAAATACAAAACAAAATATAACGTAACAAAAATAACCACAGCCAACGTAATTATAGTAAAATAAACACAATTAATGGTTAAGTTACACCAATCAAGGACATCCAAGACACATAACAAGAGGCAGAGGGAGAAATTCCTAGATGTTTTAGGTTACAAGAATCAGGTTTCTCTGTAAGGCCATGTATTTTTGAGTGTGGGAGCCAACCTTCTTTCAGCGGGCAGTTTATTCCATAACGGAGGGGCTATGACCGAGAAGGCCTGATTTCTGGTTGATGTTTTACGGGCCTCCCTCGGTGTGGGCACCCTCATTTGCTCAGCTTGCGAGGAGCAAGTGGTCTGGGACGCTCTGTTTGGGAGAAGCCACTCTGACAGATAACAAGGTCCCAAACATTAGAGCCTTGAAGTCAATGCGGAGGCGTATTGGCAGCCAGTGCAGAGTGGCCAAAACAGGTGTCATAGGATGGATTCGTTTAGTTCCTGTTAATAACCTGGCCACTTGTATTTTGCACCAGCTGCAGCTTCCACACTAACCTCACAGGCAGCCCCAGATAGAGTGCACTGCAGTAGTCTAATCTCAAGATCACGAGTGCACGGACCAGTGTGGCAAGAGCCCCAACGTCAAGGAAGGCCTGCAGCTGAGCAATCCGTCACAGATGGTAGTGCGCTGATTGGACCACCGATGCCACCTGGATTTCCGTGGTCAGCATTGGGTCCAAGCTACGGACCTCGTCCTTCAGGGAGAGAGAGTCATTCCCCCAAAGGAGAGGGAGCTTCCCAAACCGCAGATGCTGGGTGGGGGGGGGGGGCAAAGGATTTCTGTCTTAGCCTTAGCGTGCTGGCGCTCATCCATTCCAGAACAGCATCCAGGCAGCACCCCAGGGACAGAAAGCCATCCACTGCAGGTGGCAAAAAGGAGATATAGATCTGGGTGTCATCCGCATCCTGGTGACACGAAACCCCATCCCCCCCCCCGATGACCCTCCCCAGTGGCCTCATATAGATATTAGAGAGCATCGGGGAGATGATCGACCCCTCTGGCACCCCACCATTAGAGGACCACAGGGGTGGAAGTCATCTCAACCGGCTGCACTCGCTCGGGATGGTCCTCCAAGAAGGATCAGAACCCTGCCACGGCATGGCCACCCATCCCCAGCTCACCGTGGTTGAGAGGATCAAAGGCCGCTGAGAGACTGAGGGGGACGGACCAGCAGGGACATTTTGCCTCTCACCCTCCTTCAGAAGGTCATCCTGCAGGGCGGCCAATGCCGTTCCTGTGCCATGTATGTGACCTGAACCCCGACTGGAATTGATCAACCCCAGGGTTGGGGGGAGAGGGTGGCGATGCGAAAGCATTCCTTGAGCTCCGTGCGCCCTGAAAGCCCCCATCGGGGAGTCGCCGTAGGCCAGAAGCCGCTTGACGGCACATAAACCACCTCCAATGAGGCTATGGTTAGAAATGGGCATGGCCCTTCTGGCATTTCCCAAATGGCAACAGCCTTGGGATCGATCGTGTCACATCCTTGTGTCACTGTGCCCCCGAGCAAGTGACAGCAGAACACCTTTGCTTCCCTCTGCAGGCTGCCATGGGCGCAAAACCGCCCCTGCCCAGAGGCCCCTTCTGTGAAGATTCTGCAACGCACCGAGAGAGAGCCTGGGGCCACGCTAGCCGCCCACCCTGCTATCAGGGGCAAGAGGCCTCGGGGGGGGGGGGATTTGGCACGTCCAACATGGCCTCCGCCACACTCACTCACCGCCTCAGGGAATGGAGCAATTCGTCGACAAGCGTCTTCCAGTTTCTTGGAATTCCAGACAGGAACCTTTTCACAAACGTTGCTGGGATTCCTGTCGGAACAAAGGCTTTCTGTAACCTTTTCCACCCAGGTTGTTTTGGGGGAGGGATGCCCGAGGCCCACTACTCGCCTTCCATTCCCTTGGAAAGAACGGAGAAAAGGACCACCCTTTTGAAACCACAACCATGGCCGGAACAGTTTCTGACGGGGCTGGTTGGCATCGCGCCTTCCGAAAAAACAGGATTGAGTCCATCCTCGTCTATAAAACTCAGCAGGTGACTCAATGCCCATCACCTTGACATACTCTGATCTACCTCACAGGGCTGCTAGGAGTGCAAATGGAGGGGAAAGAGAGCCTCCACAGGTATTGGAGGAAATATGGGGGGGGTATCAATAGGCAAGTTGCCAAACAGACCCTTCCATCCAACAAGCATTTATCGGACCGGTTGTAGGCTCTGGTGGATAAAACCGGTTTTCCTAGATCTATTTCTATCCAGTTTCGGGCACCTCTCCAACTCTCAGGGTCAGATCTACTGCAATTTGACGTGGGCTCCTGCCCTGACCTGCGGGTTGGACTCCAGAGCCTAAGATGCCCCTTCCAACTCTGAGGCACCATCACCGCCTTGCCTCTCAACAGGAAGTCTTGGGACATCATAAACAGCACTGTATTCCACATCTGTTTCACGGATGACCACCTGGCCCTTCAAATGCCAGGCAGAAAACATACGACAAGCAAGCCAGGCCAGACTCTGAGAGGCTGCAGGATGAAAGGCAGGCGCAGCCACACCCACACCCACACCCTGGGAAAGGCCTCCTCCCTGAAGGGCAGCCCACCCCACCTGGCCTCACCTTCCTTCTTCATGGTGGTGGCATCTATCCGCCCTTCCAACACGTAGACATTCCCCGACAAAGTTTTCACTTTGTTATGCGCTATTCGATCCACAATTGCATTGCTGTGCCAGTAAATATCCTTCATATCCCTGAAACGCAAGAGGGCACAAGAGAGAGGGTTCCATCATCCACTGGAGAGGGAGAGGAAGACAGTCGCCACGTCACTTTCCCTCGTGGCACAAGGGGTCAGACTGCAGCTGAAACTCTGTTCCTGAACTGGGCTCAGTCCCAGGCGGCTGGCTCAAGATCCAGCCTCCCATCCCGTTGAAGAGGGTAAATCGAATACCCAGTTTGCTGGGGTGGGGGGCGGGGGCGGGAGGAGGCAGAGGTGGATTTGTGGCCTGTAGAATTAAACTGCCAAGTGCCCAAGGAGCGCTGCAGGTGCCGTGGAGAGGTACATCATCAGCACTCTGTTTTCTTCCCCCTCGAGATGCAAGTGAGGTTAAGTAACCCCAGAGGCCCAAGAGGGATCTGCCCTGCCACTTAACAAGAGTGTCAATTCTCACGGCCAAGTTTATACCACAGGCCCCGCAGAAGAAACAGTCCCATTTCTGTCTGACCCGAGTAGGTCACGATGAAAAACAAAGGGGGAGCGGAGACTATTCCCTCGTCTCTCGGTGACACTTTCCAGTCTGACTCAGCTGCACCAACACTTGGGGCCTCCTTTCTTACAGTAAAACTCCAATGAAATTCATTGCCAGTCACTTCCACACTGAGATGTGACGGGACGGGGGAAAAATTGGAAAAATTTTGGGGGAAACACTTTGTTTTCTGTTTTCCACTTGAAGCCTTTGGGTCCCCCCTCCAAAAAAAAAAAGAAAAAAAGATTATGGAATGTTTTATTTTAACATGGTGAATAGAATACTTTATGTCAGGGTGTTGTAATATGTTCCAAATCATTTCTAAAAATATGCATAGTATCAGATTATTCTACTTTCTGTGCACTGAGGACAAGTCCTGGGTTACAGGAAAAGTCCATCACGGGTTACAAACCATGATGGAGATGTGTAATCTCTAGGCTTTAAACCAGGGTACTTCAAGGGCCAGATGCAGGGGAGTGGTATCAGGAGACAGATATCTAGTCTCATGCGCTCCCAAACGCATCTGGTGGGGCCGCTGTGAGATACAGGAAGCTGGACTAGATGGGCCTTTGGCCTGATCCAGCATGGCTCTTCTTATGTTCTTATGTTCTTACAAACTGAACCCTCCGATGCAAGAACAAGATGCATTTCTTCCTTTAGGACAGGGCTGTCCAACTTTGAACAGGCCGAGGTCTACTTTTTCCTGCCCAAAGTGCCTGAGGGCTACTAGACTAAAACCTCTACTTACGAATTTTATCCGTTCCGAGAACATGCTCGTAAGTGAAAAAAATTGTAAGTAGAGCATCAGTTTCCCATAGGAATGCATTGAAAATCAATTAATCCGTTCTGGAGGGAACATAGTTCAATGCTTTCCTATGGGAAGGCTGACCATTCACGTACTTCCTTTGCACCCGCTCGAGCTGGTGTGGGCGGGTGCAAGGGAGACGTGTGCATGCTTGCCCAGGCTGCTGGAAGACTTTTTTAAAAAGGTGCACTTTCCCTCCCAACCCGCCTGGGGCCTGACTCGACTCTCCTCCCTCTCCGGCCTCCTCCTGTTTTTCCTTCTCCCTTCCAGCCCTCTTGCTGCCACTGCCGCTGCCGCCCGCAGCTCTCACTCACCTCTGCCATGTTCACTACACAGCTGAGGTGGGATGAGCCAGCAGCGTGGCAATCACATTGCCACGGCAGCACAAGCAGGAGGGAATGGCTCAGAAGGGGAGCAGGAAGAGCAGCGGCAGTGGCGGGTCATGGTCTCTGTGAGGCAGCCATGGGGGTGGGAGGAGGGGTGAGGAGGAGGAGGAGGAGGAGGGAAGGGTGGGAGGAAGGAATTCTCCAGGGGAGAAGAAGAGGGAAGACATCACCATGCAAAGGAGGTGGGCACACCTGTGGCCCCCGCCTCTCGCTGTCTCCTCCCCTCCCTCTGCTCTGCACTAGCGACTCCGCTGGTCACGAGGCAGTGGCATGCCAATCATCTGGCTGGGGGGGGGGAGCAGGGGACTGCGCCATGGCCCTTGAACTGCCCCGCTAGGCTGAGACAGTGGGCTGGCAGACCCAGAACTTTGCTGGAGCAGCGTTGGTCCTTGGGCTGGGGGGGAGGGAAGGGCAGAGAACTTATCCTCTCACTTTTTTTACTGATGGCCAGTGGGCTACTTTTGAACCCTTCGCGGGCTACTGGTAGCCCGCGCTGTTGGGCAGGCCTGCTTTAGATCCTGCTATTGTCACAAGAAAAAGAAAAAGGTTTCACTTTTGTTTTTGCATGTAGGTGGGTGTGTTTGGTTCTGTTCTATCCTCTTCAGGTCTCAAAGCACTGGAAGAAAATACAGAGCAACAAAAATGATTCTGATTGAATTTCATGACCATTCATTGAAAATTAGTCCCGCTCCCTTCTATACATTTCCTCCTTCTTCAATTCTTTATATGAGAGTTACATTTTATTTTATTTTTATTTAATACTGTGGAGAGGAAATATGAATAATTTTAATTCTGGATTTTTAAACATTGTTTGTAGGGGTTTTTTTTTTTTTTGTTCCACCTAAAGTAGTAAACATTTTAGGAGATTGTTACTCCATTTGTTACTTACAGTTATAATATTATTTAAAAAGTAAGTTGTGTTTGTAATAATTATTTGGATACACTGTATTTTAATACGCTAGTTGTGATAATTGTATGCCAAGTCAAATTGTCCATAGTCACATTTTATGTTCCTAAAGCAGGGGTCCTCAACCTAAGGCCCTGGGGCCGAATGCGGCCCCCCAAGGTCCTGAATCCGGCCCCTGGGACCAATTGCAACCCACCACCTACCCCCTGTTTTGGGAGCAAGCCAGCCTCCGCAGCTGCTTTTGGACTGTGATCCGGCCCCCAGTGGTGTCTGGGTGGTGGTGGACCGGCCCGCTGTTTGAAAACTTTGAGGACCCCTGTCCTAAAGTAACAGAACGATTTTCAAGCAGTAAAAGTGAGGGGAGCGATAATGTAGCATTTTTTTCAATTTTTCCAAAAATATCCATTTCCCACTGGGGGGGGGGGGGGAAGCTTCAAAATTTCCTGAAATTTTACATCTCTCCTTCCACAGCACTTGAGCCCACCAGGCAAAGAGGTATCAGAACGTGGGTGCCAAGAAAAAAGTCCCTTGCCTCCGTTTTCCTTCCAGGCAGACGGCAGAGTTGTTCTGGATCACTCGGATTCTCCATCCGTGGATACATATCGCTGGCTTCTATTTCACAAAACAAAGCAGGAAAATTGTTAAGAAGCCAGTCTTCCCTCCTTGCAAGCAATAATAAGCAACTTCGTCACTTCTAGAGGCATAATTGGAGCATGCTTTCGAATTGCTAGGTTGGCAGGAGCTGGGGTTATCAGCAGGAGCTCACTCCGTTGCGTGGTGCCCGGGATTCGAACTGCTGAGCTTTCGACTTTGCAGCTGACAGTTTCAGTACTCTAGCCCACTGAGCCACCACACCCCTGTACATAGGAAAGAACAAAACCACCCCAAACCCAAAGCGCCATCGACTTCAATCCCAGAAATAGCCATGCAATCTGCTAAAGAACAATTCTTAGTTAAAAGAAAAGAAAAGAAAAGAAAAGGTATCTGCGTGGTCTTTTCTGTTTCATTTGCAATTCAGACGAACAACTCTTCAAGGCAGGATATAACCCCCTGGAAGGAGGAGTTTTAACTACAAGCAGGACCACATTTTCCTGCAAATGCCACATCATCTGGTGCCGGCTGAATGCTTTTGCCTGAGTGGACCACCTAAATCTAACCTCCCAGTTGGCAGATGCCCTAACCATCCACAGTTCTCGCTTGAGGAAATAGGTGCGGTATACAGGTATAAAAACAAACAAATAAATAAATTTCCACTATAAAGCATGGCCCTAGCATTTAAACCCTACTTCACCTGCCTACAGAACTCCCTTGTGATGGATAAGGGATGCCTGCCCACAGTCCCCATACAATTCTTCCTGGTTCTCCTTTCTAGCAGTTGAGACAGACTGACTTTAACAGCAGGCAGCAGCTGCATACACGGCTTGTTGCACCATTATTATAATGAGGGGAGCAGGCACGGAGAAGACCTGTGGAGCACTCCAAAAAAACCACACAGCTGGCTGAGAACTCTTGTAGCGACAGTCAAAGGGTTGCACTGCTTCCCAGATCGCAACTCCATCTTTGTGCCCGCAGGCACAGGGATGACAAAAAGGAGCCAGGGTAGAACAGAGAGCAGGGTAGAACAGGATAGAACAGAGAGCAGTACTGCATGCAGCCGTTTAAAAAAACTTCCTCCACTGACAGATACGGACTTTAAAAATAAGCAGCCCATCCTTTGAAGGCTTCTAAGCAGGCACTTGGCACAAAAGATGGGAGCCGTTTTCAAACAGCTTGTTGTCCAAGCCAAGTTGCCCTTTGCTAACAAAGGAACAAGCTTATGTGACACGAGACGGCCTCCTACCTCCTTGTTGGCCTCAGCGCCGGTGCCTTCCAAGGGCTCCTCGGGATGGGCCCCTCCTCCTCCTCCTCCTCTTCCCCCTCTTGCCTTCCTTGGGATGTGGACCTTGGGGGTAGCGAAGATGATGTCACACAAGTGCTGGGAGGCACTGGGAGGCTCCTCTCCAAACCCCGGCAGTCCTCTCGGGCCAGCTGTCTGTTTGGAGGGCAGCAGAGAATCTCCGTCTTGAGAGGGCCTCGTCGAGGCCACTCCTTCCACTTTAAGAGGGTCGCCGTTTGCCTTCGTACCATCCAGCACCGTGAAGGTTTCCTTGCCCGGTTCAACTGGCTCCACCAGGAACTCGCTGTCTTGATGGACGGTGGTGTCAGGATGCTCTGCGCCAAGTGCCTTGGGTGGTTTGGGTGGGTCTGGCAGCAGCGGAAAGGACTTTGCTGCAGCCGGAGAGGCGCTCTGCTTGGCTTGGTCACCTGGAGGATCTCCTGCACAAAAACCCCAAGAACAACCAGTCTTCATGAGCCGCTCACGGCCTCTTGATAGCCTGCCATATATGCTGACGGTTGTGGCTGACTACACCAGGCAGCAGGGCTCTGGACACGGAGGGATCACCCCAGTGCAACACCTCTCTGCTCCGTGCTTCAGCTGAGACCTACTAGGCCAGCCTGCTAGGGTTGGTGAAAGAGGAGAGGCTTGACTTTGGCAAACAAGCTGCCCCCCCCAAACAAGCGCCCCCTCACAGCAATGGCATTGGAGTCTCTGCAAACACAGAAAAGGTGCTTCTGGTGCCCAAGAGGACACAAGAAGGCTTTTAGTGTTTGTTTGTTTGAGCAAAATAGGCCTCGTTTTTTCTTCAGAGCGGAGTGGCCAATGGTAGCACATGTGGCCTGCGGCAACATGCAACCCACAGGGTTTCAGTGGCACTGGGCATTGACTCCTCCTGAGACAGCTCCTTCCCCACAAACAGAGACCTGACCACTAGGTGCTAGCAAAAGTGTCAAACGTCTGGGATCAGAAACAGATGTGTTTCATCTTATGAGTTTTGAGCAGCATTACCAATTTCCAGGTGAGGAGCATCACCCATAGAACAAAGAGGGAGGGATAAATTCAAAGCCATGCTTTTCAGAGATTCCTGCTGGACCTTGAGAGTGCAGGTGGTGGGAAGAAGTACCTCTTTGCAACCCTTTCTGCTGCAGCTTCTCCTTGATGCGCGAGAAGAACTTGTGGGGCGATTCCACCACCTGAGACCTCGTGACGGCACAACACGCATTTTTGCCCCTGGCCGCAAGTCCAGGTCCTGCAACAGAAGAAACGGCAAAGTGTCAGGCGCGCAAATCCAACGAGGAGGAGGACATCTCAGTAGCAGTTCGCAAGAGACGCTGGATCGGACTGCAGCCTCTGCAAGGCATGCGGTTTAAAACTTTCACAAAAGCACACAGTGGGGACGGAAGCCTCAGACAATCTTCCAAGCAGGCCCACAGATTCCCTGAAACATGGGAGTGACACCCTCTGGCTTCAGTGGTAGCTGTCCTGGCAGCCCACTCCAGCTGGGGCTTCACTGACCCTTTCCCCTTGCCTGTTGTTTCCAACATGCCCTGCGCCTGCCTCCCCAAGAACTACTGAGCTCTTCTGCCAAGGCCGTAGGGTGCAGCACAGAAGGTAGGTACACTCTGTGGAGCATGCCGGGTGGCTAATGCAAAAGATAGATGGAAGAGCAAAGTTGCACATGAGGGGAAATTCAGTGGAAAGACAACACAGCAAACAAATGTTGACATGGAAAGAGACCACTAGTCAGCAATAAACGGGAGGAGAATCTAAAATAAACCAGTACTTAGAATCTAAAATAAACCAGTACTTAGGAGAGATGAAATTACCACCTGCCCACCCAGGTCCTTCAGCTTCCTACCCATCTCTTCGTACACTTTTACGATATCCTGAAAGCTGTGTTTTGAAGTATCACTAGTTCCTACATGGACCAAGAGAAAGGGGTTAGAATCAGAGGGCTTGATGAGTCTCGTCAGTCTCTCCGGTACATCCTGAATCTTGGCTCCAGAGAGACAGCAGACCTCCCTGTTCATTTTGTCAGGCCTGCAGATGACCGCTTCTGTTCCTCTAAGCAAGGAAAAGAGATCCCATTTGAACATTAGGAAGAACTTCATGACAGTTAGAGCTGTTCGGCAGTGGAATATGCTGCCGCGGAGGGTGGTTGAGTCTCCTTCTTTGGAAGTTTTTAAGCAGAGGCTGGATGGACTATCTGTCGGAAATATTGTGATGGGGTTCCTGCATGGCAGGGGGTTGGACTAGATGGCCCTTGAGGCCTCTTCCAACTCTATGATTCTATGATTCTATCTTAAGAGTTGGAAGAGACTTCAAAGGCCATCCAGTCCAATATGCAGGAACCCCCATCACAGTATTTCTGACAGGTGGCCATCCACCCTCTGCTTAAAAACCTCCACAGAAGGAGACTTCACCACCCTCCTTGGTGGCAGCATATTATTCCACTGCCGAATAGCTCTAACTGTCATGAAGTTCTTCCTAATGTTCAAATGGAATCTCTTTTCCTGTAGTTTGAGACCGTTGCCCTGAGTCCTAGTCTCTGAAGCCATGGAAAACAAACCTGTTCCCTCTTCAATATGACATCCTTTCAAATATTTAAACATAGCTATCATATCCCATCTTGTGTGTGTGTGTGTGTGTGTGTGTGTGTGAGTGAGTGAGTGAGAGAGAGAGAGAGAGAGAGAGAGATTTATGATACTTCAAAAAACAAGCAGCTGCTACATTTTGCCTAATGGCTGGGTCGAGTCTCTGGGTTTGCCTGAAGACCAGCAAGAACTGAAAGAACAATTAGAATCATAGAGTTGGAAAAGGAGACCTCAAGGGCCATCCAGTCCAACCCCCTGCCATGAAGGAACCCCCATCACAGTATTTCCGACAGGTGGCCACCCAGCCTCTGCTTAAAAACCTCCTCCAGAGAAAAAGGAGACTCCACCACCATCCTCCTTTGGGGCAGCAGATTCCACTTGGCAGCAGAAGCTTGGCTTATGAGGTTACAGTTGGGTTAGTCAATTGCCATGCAGTGTTGTTACATGAGCGGTCAAATAGCTTCTGACTTATAGTTGCTACTAAGAGAGGTTTTGAGACATCCAAGAAATCATTTATCTTTGTCACAAACATACTTTGGCCAGGCAGGGGTTTTAAACCATGTCTTCTGAATCCGAGTCTCGCTTTATTACCCCCCCGCCGCCCCCAACTTTTTATAGATCCCCACTTCCAGCCAGCCTGAAGCCATCCCAACAAGGGGAAGCTTCTGCTAAGTGACCTTCTCCGCGACAAAAGAAAGAGCAAACCTGTTTCTTGGTGACCTTTGCCCAGAGGCTGCTGGTCCGGTGCTTTCTTTGTACCCCCACCGTCAGCTTCCAAGGTCCGGCCTTCCAAAAAGACCTGGTGCCTCTCCGGCGTGAGAAGGTAGTCGGTGGTGCTCTTTAGGGCTATCAGTTTATTCTCTAGAGGCCTCATCTTCTGCTGCTGCCTGGCCAGGGCCGCCCTGGTCTTCATTCTGAAAAATATTTTGGCGGGAGATTCCAGCGGCAAAGGCTCGCAAGCTTTCCGTTTGAGGAAGGCGCTCTTGGTCAGCGGACTCTCCTCCGGCTTCACCGTTGACGGCGTGGGAAGCGGCCTCGGTTCCTCTGAAGCCGGCTTGATCTCACTAAAGTCAAGGAGCCCTTCAGGGCGGAGGATGCCCCGGCCACCACCGCCGGCCACTAAAGTGGACTGGAGGATGATTTCCCTCCTTTCGGCCTCTTTGCCCAAAGAAAGGTGTTTGGAAGCCGGGGCTGCCGGAGAAGGAAGAACAGTGGATTCCTCCTCCTCCTCCTCCTTGGTGGTGGTGGTGGTGATGGTGGCTGGTCCGGCCTTGTCAGCCGCCAGGAATTTCGCCAGGTCCTTCAAGGGTGTCCCTCCAGGGATGTGGCTCAAGGGGACGGCTCTCCAGGCCATTCTTTCTTTCCCCCACCCCCAGCCCTCCTTGAAGGCAAAAACGGGCACTGATCGGAGCCAGGAGGTGATGAACCAATTTCAATCCAACAGAAGGAGAGTCTCCTTAGGAAGGAAACGATCCACGCGCGTTGACTTGGCACCTTCGCATCTCCAGCTTTTAAAAAAAAAAAGGTGAGAAGGAGAAGATTAGGGCTATCGGGATAGGACAGTGTTGCACAGAATCATAAGAATTGCAGAGAGTATTGTGGGCTGTTCACTCCCCACCCTAGAACAAATTTATGCTACCAGGTGCCACTGTAAAGCATTAGATATATTAAGAGATCCATCACACCCTGGTCATCGCCTCTTCGAGTTGCTGCCATCGGGACAGAGATATAGAGTACTTAGGGCAAGAAATAACCGTCTCAAAAATAGCTTCTTT